>SJYC01129982.1:0-13246 GCA_006408675.1 Madoqua kirkii | reverse complement strand
TAAGTCAGAAAGAAAAACATCAATACAGTATATTAATGTATATATATGGAATTTAGAAAGATGGTAATGATAACCCTATATGTGGGACAGCAGAGGAGACACAGATGTATATAACAGTCTATTGAACTCTGTGGGAGAGACTCTCTGAAAGAATAGCATTGAATCATGTGTATTATCATATGTGAAACAGAGAGCCAGTCCAGGTTTGATGCATAAAACAGGGTGTTCTGGGCTGTTGCACTGGGATGACCCAGAGGGATGGGGTGGGGAGGGAGGTGGGAGGGGCATTCAGGATGGGGAACACATGTACACCTATGGCTGATTCATGTCAATGTATGGCAGAAATCACTACAATATTGTAAAGTAAACAGCCTCCAATTAAAATAAATAAATTTAAAAATAAATAAAATAATAAAAGAGGGTGAAGTATCAGAAAGATAGTTTTGTTGGCCTATTAGAAAGTATGTTTTAAGAGGAGGAGGCTGCACAGCAAGGACCAGAGGGCAGTGTCTCAGTGCTGACAGTGGTTCCAGACAACAGCCAGCAGAAGTAAGAGACCACAGTCATACAGCTGCTAAGAAATAAATCCTGCTGAGGACTGAACCTGAAAGGGAACCCCAAGCATCTGATGAGATCAAAATTCCAGCAAGAACCTTGAGTTTGGCTTGCAAGACCCTGAGCAAAGTATTCAGCTAATATGTACTTGGACACCTGACTCACAGAAACTCTGAGACAGTAAATTTGTCGCAACATGTTATGTGGTAGTAGAAAACAAATATGTCATCTTTCCTATCTCAGCTCATGTCACTTCTTTCAAGAAGCTTTTTCTAAACCCTGTAATGCCCCATTATTGTACTTGATTTTCTTAATAGCTCTTAATAGAATTTAAAGTCATCCTATTTGCTTTCACTCTTTGCTTACCGTCTTGGTAGTTGTGTTCCCCAGCACCTAGAGTCTTATTTTACACACAATAGGCACTCAATAAATATTTATTGCATGGATGAAAAAAAATTCTAATATTTAAGTTTATACAGATAAAGCATTTGGATATGTTTTGAAATAAGAACAAATAATGCAACACTGGGCATTACAGATGTAACAAAGAGATTGCTAAACACTTTGAGCCTAATGTTTATTAAAAACTACCCCTCAATTTTTCAAAAGCCCAAGTAACACGATAAGCAAAGTTTGCTTTTGACTAAGTAACAAAGATGAAGTATTTAAAGCTTTAACTGCTATAAGTATTTAGCTCATTTCTAGGATTAGTGCTCAGGTGATGGTGCTGTTTTTCCCCTAGTAGAATCTGCAGTCCAGAACAGTTCCTATTTCCCTGGCACACTGGTCACTTGCTTTCCTCTGTACACAGCCCAGTTAGAATGAACAGAAGAGAGAATTTTCAGGATAGAACCTTTGTTGGCCATGATTCTGGTCATTGTTGTGTGTTATGTGTTAATAAAACTAGCTCCAATTTAACAGGGATAAATGTTAGCCAAACTAAACTTAATCTAGTCTGCCAATACATGAAGACTCATGGCACTAGTGAGGGAGGTGGGTGGGAAGCAGAGAAGATAAAATGTAGATGACTTCTAAGTTATTATGTCTTAAAATTTCTTAGCCAAATCTTGTGGGCTAAGATGTGTCTGTGTGGCTCAATCGTGTCTAGCTCTTTGCAACCTCATGGACTGTAGCCCACCAGGCCTCTCTGTCCATGAAATTTTCCAGGCAAGAATATTGGAGCAGGATTGCCATTTCCTACTCCAGGGGATCTTCCCAACTCAGGGATCCAACCCATGTCTCTTATGTCTCCTTGACTGGCAAGTGGATTCTTTACTACTGCATCAATTTCATTGAATCTGAAGACAAAACTTATCTTCATATCTCTCTCTGTCCATGAAATTTTCCAGGCAAGAATATTGGAGCAGGATTGCCATTTCCTACTCCAGGGGATCTTCCCAACTCAGGGATCCAACCCATGTCTCTTATGTCTCCTTGACTGGCAAGTGGATTCTTTACTACTGCATCAATTTCATTGAATCTGAAGACAAAACTTATCTTCATATCAAACATTAGGTATTTTACACATTTGATTGGCTAAACAATATATCATTGAAAATGAAGCATATAGTAATATCTATCAATGAAAACAGAGGCAATTTAATCCTTTGGTGTCCAAAAGCATCTTCTGGTGAATTTGCTTAGGGGATAATGCCTCTCATTATATAAAACAAACCTTTCCAAATTTGGAATAGAGAATAATTCTGAGAATTAAATTTCTAAATAGTAGAGTATGGCTTGAAATAATTTCTCCCTTGTACCCTTTTAAAAATTCACATCAAAAGACACTGCTTCTCCATTAAACTCAGACACTTTTTGACATAAAAATACCCCTTTTCTTTGTCAACTTTAACACAGTTTATGTGGTTCAGTGGTAAAATAGTCTGCCTGTAATGCAAGAGAGGAGGAAGTTGTGGGTTGGATCCCTGGGTCAGGAAGATCCCCTGGAGGAGGAAATGGCGACCTACTCCTGTATTCCTGCCCAGAAAGTCCCATGACATAGGAGTCTGGCGGCCTTCAGTCCATAGGGTGTCAGAACCAGACACGACAGAGTGACTGAGCATGCAGGCATGCAGAAATACTACAGCTGTCCAAAGAAACACTACTAAAAACAAAGGAAAAGTGGAAGAGAGCAGATAAAATTTAAATATGAGTATTAAATAATTAACCTGACAGTCTGAGTTCTCAAACTGTCATAGTTTATCTGATTTACAGATTCATTTTTACATGATCTGAGAAAATCAGTTGAAATTTCTCCTTTTTAAGATCTTGGACTGTCTCTTGACTTCCATTTTCTTCTTTGTGCCTTCCCTGTACTGTAGAAAGAGAGAGTGCGGTATGTAGCTATTTTGAAAGGAAGCAACATGTGAAAAAATCAGATGATCAGTCTTCCCACAAATAAGCATAAAATGCAAATATTTCTCTAGGAAAAGCAAAATATAAAGGGCATTGAAGCCTCCTATTTCTTTCTTTCTCAGTTGAGAACAAAGCATTCTTCTTTCACAGAACCAGGAAGAGTAAAGCTAAACCTAAAGTAGGCATTTCCCAAAGAAAATATAAATAGAACATAAATTTACTGTGTGAACCTATTTTGTTGTTAAGATAAGATTATGACAACCAGTTTTCAATACTGGTTTATCTTTGTCCCTCCATATATTTTCATGATAAATAGAATGCAAGTGGATCTAATGGAAATTTCTCTAGGAAAGGTCTATAGTTCATAGAAATGCTAATAAGATGTCTCACCTCAATGTTATAGGGCTTACAAACTTCCCAAATGGAGCTAAATTAAGTCTTCCAATACATAAGACCTTCTAATCTCAAGGTGAAATATGGAGCTTTAGTTATAATTCAAGATAAAAAGCCAACATAGAACTTTTACCTCTTCCCCTTCTCCCACATTATTTCAATTACTCTGTGTTTCCATTTGGCCTCATGTTTAGAATATACCTAACATGTCCTTGGTGCTCAGAATTATCTGAGCATAATAAAAATGTGAACTTAAGAGACTTCCCCTGTCATTCAGTGATTAAGATTTCTTGCAATGCAGGGGACTCTGGTTTGATCCCTGGTTGTGGAACTAAGATCCCAAATGCCACAGGGCAACAAAGCCTGTGCACCACAACTAGAGAGCCCGTTTGCCACAATGAAAGATTCCACATGATGTAACAAATCCTAAGTGCCATAGTTAAGACCTGACAAAGCCAAATGAATAAATATTTTTTAAATTGTGAAGTTAAATCCAGGCTATAACACAACAGAATATCAGAAGCTTTCCAGTCCCTGCCTCAGTAAAACTTTCAGTTCACCTCACTAAAAATAAGTATATTATGTCCCTAGGAGTTCAGATAATTTCATAATCTTTGAGTGATTATTGGGTAGGGGGGGGGCAGAAGGTGCTGAGGCTGAAAATCAAATAGATTAGAACTGATTTGTTGATAAGATGGAGATAAAGGCAGTGCAAATGGCATGTAAGAAATTACATGGAAGCCTAGACACAGCTTGCAGTATCTTGGAGTAAATAAGTCCATAAAATAAATGGCCTTTCTCAAGGGACTAAATAAAAAGACTGAATACAGGTGAACATTAAAATGAGATAAAATGGGATTGCCATTCTCTAAAACATTCTGCCACCTATTTGCATCATCCTTTAAAAGTATTTTCAAACATTTTCATGGTAGAGGAACTTCAATACATAAAACAGATAAAGGCAACTCTGGTCTAGTTTGAAAGCAAGCTGGGAGACTGAGAACGCTGTTGGTTAGTCTTCCCTTCCCAATCTTCTCCTTTATTTTCACTGGCCCATGAGATGCCTCTGTGGAACCCAGGGTTCTGCAAAACATATTTTGCAGACATTTGCATTAGTCCAGCCTGCTTATTTTGTATATGAGGAAAGTGAACAACTGAGAAGAAACAGGACCAATAGGACTAAGAGATAATGTTGTGTTTGGCAAGAGATAATGCTGTAGTTGAGACCATAGACTCTAGAGTCAGACTGTCTGGTTTTGGATTTAATTCTGCTATTTAATAAATGAGTGACCTTGAGTACTGTTTAATTTTACTTACTTCAGTTTCTCAATCTGTGAAATGCAGAAAACATAATAGCTTAGTATACATAAAGTACTTAGCTTAATGCCTGGCACCTAGTGTGTGTGTGTGTGTGTGTGTGTGTGTGTGTGTGTGTGTGTGTGTGTAAGACTATAGCGCAGGTTCTTCTGATATGCCATGCTGCCTTTCATGTACTCCAAATCAATTTTCAAGTAAATTTTGGGCTAGACCTGAGGACTGATCAAGTAACTAGAGAAGTATTTTATGAGATTTTTTTCTCATAAGCTCTCCTGAGCCTTGTTTTTGTGTGAACAGACCATGACGGGCTTTGGAATCAAGCAGATCTAGTTTTGGATCTCGAGTCTACTACTTTCTAACTCTGCATTCTTATGCAAGTTTCTTAATCCCTCTGGGTCTCAATTTCCATATTTTAAAAATGGTGATAATAATATCTACCTTATGGCGTAGTGGCCATGGAACAGAACTTTTTAGGGGCCAAAAGCATCATTACTCTGTGGGAGTGTGATAAGTACATTTAAGTCCTAAGAAAGGAATAAACACTAAGGAAGGAGCAAAAAGGTTTAGGGTAGTCCCAAATATCCTAATCAAGAGTAGTGAGTTAAAGTGAAGCAAAGGATATATTAGACCAAGAAGGAAAAATTGAAAGCATGTAGTATTAAACAATGAAATGATCATCCCTAAGGAAGATGTGGAAGTCAATTGGTTTGAGTCATTTCACATTGAAATAAGGTAAAGTAGAACCTATCTAGGGAGCAATCTTTCCCTAGCTGGGAGACCAAGCAGATGAGCTAATAAGTGCTTTGCGTCTGTCTTTTTTTTTTTTTTTTTTTTTTTAGAAAAAACGCTGGGAATGGAAAAGTGGAGGCACATCTGCATGGTGCCTGAGCCAGCTGGTAATGATAAGCAAAAGAAATCCACAGACAGGGAGGAGAAGAAAAATAAAATGTAGAACAGGGATAATGGGAAAGAATTAGGAAAGAGAGATTAAGAAATAAAAGACAAAGAGAGCGAAAAATGAAAAGAGAACAGAGGGAATTATAAGCCAAGGAGAAAAAGGAGAGAGAATAGCTGAGAAGAGTTTTAATCACAAATAATACTGAGGTGTTACTATGCACAGTTGATACTGATATCCACTCCTCATTAATGATACCTCCTCTCATTACATAGGCCCTGTGACCTGGGCCTTGGCTTCAGAAAACAGTTGATTCCTAGCAGCTAATAAATAAACAAGCCCAAGCCCAAAGACAATCTGACAGAGACATCTTTTTCCCTCCCTGGTAAAAAAAAAAGTGTCATTTTTTTTTCCCTCCTCTTCAAAAAGTAAACAATGCTTGTTTCTTAGAAACAGCTGGGAGTAGGAAAGAATAGGAAAGAATATCAACTGTTCTTGCCAGCCCCAGAGTTCATTGCAGGGATACAATTCCCTTTCCCAATATACTAGTTCTTTATCCAACCCATTTGCAGAGATGAAGTTTCCCACCCATCATACCTGTGCCAAAGAAAGTAGAGGCTTTTGTACTTTTAAAGTCCCTAGGCTTTGGACAACAATTTCTATCCTGAGGTGGCACCACCTAAACAGTCTTGCACAAATGAACAAATATCTAAATTTTGTATTTTAAAAATATTGGGAGCATCTGCATATGACACTAACTATTTAATTCACATTGGCCTCTGTAGGTTCTATTCTTGTTTCTGTTATACCCATCCCCACTCTTGCAATCTTTTATATAGCCCTGCTATTATACTCTGTGACTTCTGACAGTCCTTTGGACAGCAAGGATATCAAACCAGTCAATCTAAAGAAAATCAACCCTGAATACTCTTTGGATGGACTGATGCTGAAGCTCCAGTATTTTGGTCACCTGATGCAAACAGCCAACTCTTTGGAAAAATCCCTGATACTGGGAAAGATTGAGGGTAGAAGAAGAAGAGGACGTCAGAGTATGAGATGGCTGGATGGTATCACTGATGCAATGGACATGAACTTGGGCAAATTCTAGGAGATGGTGAGGGAGAGGAGGGCCTTTTAGTGCTGCAGTCCGTGGAGTCACAAAGAGTCAGACAAGACTGGGCAACTGAACATTATACTCTGCAATCTCCTACCTCCAACTACTCATAGTGTTCAATCTCTCTTCATTTTCTTTCCACATGTCTCTAGAGGGAAATGTAGATGATTCTAGAAGTAATCGTAAGGTTAGCAATTATTAGTCAGAGGTTCTAGAGGGAATCACTTAGCAAACCATCTACCTCTTCCTACCTTAGGGAAACTGCCCTTCTTTTAAATCTATCAGAGACCAGATTATACTTATACCAGTGTAACATTAATAATCCTGTATTTTTCTGTGGCACTTTGTAACTTACCAAATACCTTTATATTCATTATCATATTTGAATATCAAATGTTATGACATTATAATTCAAATTACACTTGAAACAGAAAATAATGCTACAGACTGAACAAGACATAAATTTAGAATTTGGGGAAACAATGACAAAATTGCTGAATTTAAGATGTACTCTCTAGGATGGCAGGGCTTCCCTGGTGGCTCAGTGGTAAAGAATCCACCTGCCAATGCAGGAGATGTGGTTTCAATCCTTGTGTCAGAAAGATCCCATGGAGAAGGGAATGGAAAGAAGGGAATCCACTCCAGTATTCTTGCCTGGGAAATCCCATGGACAGAGGAGCCTGGTGGGCTACAGTAGGGGTCACAAAAGAATTGGACATGACTGAGTGACTAAACAACTCCAAGATGGCAATCAGATATTTGTCCAGAAGCCAATGGGCAGGAATTGCATTATAAATGGTAGTATATAGGTATTTTTTCCATGTTGAATTTCAGACCTCATGATTAAAATTCTCTTCCCACTATCTTGGTGATTGACTCTCAGGATTTGAAAGGTGCTCTGATATTTTGGATTATTTGATCTACTTCCTCAGCTGATATCTGACCCTTTCTACATTTTTCTTATCAAATGGTAATTGAGTCACTCCTTAAAAACATTCAACAGAAACCCACTGCTTCTTGAGGCATCTTATGCTTCTAAAAGTTAGCAAGACCTTCCTATTGATGTAGCTCTGTTACATCTACCTGCCAAACTCCATTGTTTGAAGTCACTCTTCTCTCTCACAAGAGCCCTTCAGATAGCTAAAAACAAGGGCCTAGACCTTCCTGCAGTCTTATTCTAGCTACTTATCCCCAAGCCCTTCTGTTCTTCATGTGGCATAGTTCTGAGTACCATTATCATCCTGGTCACAGCCCTGAAACCTCTTCAGCCTCTCTGTGGCCCTGACTAAAATGTGACTGTCAGCTGTAAGCACCATACTCCTGCTTTACTGTGAGACAGGTGAGAATCATTATGTGTCTGTTACCATCTACTTCCTAAATTCTGAATTCCTGTCTATGCAGCCTCATCATAAAGCTGACTCACACAGCCCTTGCTAACTGCAAACTGGTTCAGAAGATGTACATTTAATTGAGAAACCATTTTATATTCCCTGGGAAGGGGATATAACCAGCCTATTCATTTCTCTTCTCAAACTATTATTACCCTGAGCAGGTCAATCCCCAGCATCATTAAACTTTCATGAATTAGAATATTTGAGCTGGAAGAGATTTTAAGAAACTGAGAGGCTCAGGGAGGTGAAATTGTTCAACATCATAGAGGGAGTTAGTAGAAAAGCATAGTCTATAACTTAGATTATCTAAAGCTCTGGCCAGAACTCCTTAGGTCTTCAGATAGGTCAACCTCAGGTGACTCTTGTACAGCTCTTGTCTTTTAGGGCTAACTTACCAATGAAAACACAGATCCCCAAAGCTGCTGAATATTTCTCATGACCACATACCTTCTCCATGCATTGCACACTACTGTCTTGCTTCCCCAGGAGCCAAAACATGGGAAAATCTCAGAGTATATTAATAAAGGCCCCCCTCACATCCCTATATTCTAACAGTGAAAAATCAGAAAGAAAAATTAAGGAATCAATCCCATTCACTTTTGAAACAAAATAATAAAATATCGAGGAACAAACCAACTTAAGGAGACAAAAGAACTGTATACAGAAAACTGCAAGGTGCTGATGAAAGAAATCAAAGACAACAGAAACAGATGGAGAGATGTTCCATATTTTGGGGTTGGAATAAAATCAATGTTGTGAAAATAACTATACTACCAAATTCAATCTACAGATTCAATGCAATCCCTATCAAATTACCAATGGCATTTTTCACAGAACTAGAACAAAAAATTTCACAATTTGTATGGAAACATAAAAGACCCTTAATAGCCAAAGCAATCTTGAGAAAGAAGAATGGAACTGGAGGAATCCACCTTCCTGACTTCAGACTATACCACAAAGCTGCAGCCATCAAGACAGCATGTTACTCGCACAAAATCGGAATCATGGACCAATGGAACAAGATAGAAGGCCCAGAGATAAACCCATGCACCTATGGGTAACTTAACTTTTCCAAAGGAGGCAATAATGTAAAATGGGGCAAAGGTATTCTCTTAAATAAGTGGGGCTGGGAAAACTGGACAGCTACACATAAAAGAGTGAAATTAGAGCACTTCCTATCACCATACACAAAGATTACACTCAAAATAGATTACAGATCTAAATGTAAGACCAGAAATTATAAAACTCTTAGAGGAAACCATAGGCAGAATACTTTCTGACATCAATCACAGGAAGATCCTCTATGACCCACCTGCTAGAGTAATGAAAATAAAAACAAAAATAAACAGATGGGACCAAATTAAACTTAAAAGCTTTTGCACAGCAAAGGAAACTATAAGCAAGATGAAAAGACAACACTTAGAATGGGAGAAAATAATAGCAAATGAAACAACTGACAAAGGATTAATCTCCAAAATACAAAAGCAGCTCATACAAGTCAATACCAGAAAAACAAAGAACCCAATCAAAAAGTGGGGAAAAGAACTAAACAGACATTTCTCCAAAGAAGACATACAGGTGGCTAACAAACACATGAAAATATGCTCAACATTGCTCATTATTATAGAAAGACAAGTCAAAAGTATAATGAGATATCACCTCACACTGGTCAGAATGATCATCATCAAAAAGTCTACAAACAATAAATTCCAGAAAGGCTGTGGAGAAAAGGGAACCCTCTTTCACTGTTGGTGGGAATTTAAACTGATACACCTACTATGGAAGACAGTATGGTGATTCCTTAAAAAACTAGGAATAAAACCACCATATGACTCAGCAATCCCACTCCTAGGCATATACCCTGAGGAAACCAAAATTGAAAAAGACACATGTATCTCAATGTTCATTGCAGCACCATTTACAATAACTGGAACATGGAAACAACCTAGATGTCCATTGACAGATGAATGGATAAAGAAGCTGTGGACCCACTGGTTTTTGGACCCACTGTCTGAGATCCTGTGGACTCCTGCCACCTGCTACAGTTTGAGATGTTGAGAGCCACTCATGACTTCCAGAGTCTGGGTCAATGAAGTGATATTTTTGTAAGGCTTTTTGTTCACCATAAGGGCTCTAGGGCATGAATAAGCCTTCAGTGCACAGAACTAGTCAAGTATTACATGTCTTGCAGAATTTTTAATTTTCTAGTTTTAGAAAATTTACATACATACAATTGAATATTACTAAGCCATAAAAAGGAACACATTTGAATCAGTTCTAATGAGGTGGATGAACCTAGAATCTATTATACAGAGTGAAGTAAGTCAGAAAGACAAAAACAAATATCATATACTAACACATATATATGGAATCTAGAAAGATGGTACAGATGAAATTATTTGCAGAGCAGCAATGAGGGAACAGATTTATGGACATGGGGAGGGGGAGGAAGGAGAGAGCAGGGTGCATGGAGAGAGCAACATGGAAACATACATTACCATATGTAAATAGATAGCCGGTGGGAATTTGCTGTATGACTCAGGGAATGCAAACAGGGACTCTTTAACAGTCTAGATGAGTGAGATGGGGAGGGAGATAGGAGGGAGGTTCAAAAGGGACAGGACATAGGTATACCTATGGCTGATTCATGTTGATGTTTGGCAGAAACCAACACTATTCTGTAAAGCAATTATCTTTTAATTAAAAATAAATAAATTTAAAATTAAAAATAATAAAGGGCCTAAGGAATCCCCCAAAATGTAAGCATGTGCCAGTAATGCTGCCACTAGAAAATTAAAAATTTTGCAAGACATATGATACTTGATTGGTTCTATGTACTGAAGGCTGATGCCAGGCCCAATACCTAAGGCAAGTATTTTGGCAGAAATTCAACTGGACATTAGAGTATGAAAAGTACATTCACACCCTAGAGCCCTAGAGCCCTTATGGTGAACAAAAAGCCTTACAAAAATATCACTTTATTGATCCAGATTCTGGAAGTCATGCGTGGGTCTCCTCAACATCTCAAACTGTAGCAGGTGGCAGGAGTCCACAGGATCTCAGACAATGGGTCCAAAAAGCAGCATGTCTTTCAATTTTCCTTCAAGTTCATTTGGAGTGAAAACTTCTGAGTAAAGATGACACCTTGAACATGCACATCTACTTTCATTACCTCTTGAAACTCACTAAAGATAAAGCAAAGGGATCTTTCTTAAAGCCATACTTCCAAAAGGAGGGGGAAAATAAGAGAGGATAGACGCAATTAGGTTTAGCAAATAGAATGTAGATGAACAAGTAGCAGTCAACTTATCACGCTGAAGAAAACATAATCTTGGGCTTCCCTGGTGGCTCAGTGGTAAATAATTCACTTGCCAATGCAGGAGACACAGGTTTGATCCCTGATCAATGAAGAACCCAAATGCCACAGAGCAACTAAACCCATATGTCACAACTTTTGTACCTGTGCTCTACAGACTGGGAGTCACAGTTACTGAATCCATATGCTGCAACTTCTGAAGCCTGCATGCCCTAGAGCTTGTGCTCTGCAACAAGAGAAGCCACTGCAATGAGGAGCCTGTGTACCACAACTAGAGAGTAGCCCCCACTGGCCTGCAACTAGAAAAAATGCCCATGCAGCAATGAACACTCAGCACAACCAAAAATAAAATAAATAAATAACTTAAGAAAGAAAAAAGGAAGCATGATCCTAAGCTAGGAATGGGAGAAAGCTAACAGCAAACAAGTTTTATGTTGAACCATATTCAAAAATTTCAGGAATTATGGCAACATTTAATTTGGAAGTAAGGATAAAGTGGAGTCTGTGACCAATAGGCTAAGTTATACTATGGTAAATGTAATCTCATAGATTTAAAACATTAAAAGATTTGTTTATTGCTCACACTACATGTCTAGTGTAATCACTCAGGAAATGAGGCTTGTAGGGGCTTCATCTTGAAACAATTGTCATAGCAGAAAAAAAGTGACATGGCAAACCATACATTTCTTCCTAAGCATTCTGCTTGGAAATGACATGCTTCACCTGTTCACATTTCAAGGCCAAAACAATTCACATGACTGTGTTTAAACTCCAAAGGAGATTGGGAAGTGAAATGAGGAAAGCTGAATTACTGTTCCATTTCCTTAGTGTCTACCATAAAGGACACTAAGAAAAGGGGTATTACTAGAAAACTGACAAAGGTTTGAGACTAGGTGGCACTCTATACTTCCCTCATAGCTCAGTTGGTAAAGAATCCACCTGCAATGAAGGAAACCCTGGTTTGATTCCTGGGTCAGGAAGATCCCCTGGAGAAGGGAAAGACTCCAGTATTCTGGCCTAGAGAATTTCATGGACTACAGTCCATGCGGTTGCAGAGTCAGACATGACTGAATAACTTTCACTTTTGGCACTCTATATTACTGTGAATGGAATTGGGTCATTCCTTTCTTACACTCTGACAGAGATTTGGGCATTTATTTTCTAGGGAGGGTAAAACAAAAGATATCTTGACTGAAGAACACCAGGTGTAGCTGAAGATAGGGCTATTGTAGTGAACTGAAACTACCTCCCCTAAGCCTTTTTCTTCCACTGAGCTCCCAGAAAGGTGGCTGATAGCTCTTTGTCTTTTAGGCAGGAAACTGGAAGAGTATTTGGGGTGGGCAGCAAATTGACCATTTTTTAAAGAGAAAGGATATAACCATAACCTTAAAATGAAGTGATATAACCTTGTACAACCTTAAAATGAAGTGCAGTGATATAACTTTAAAATGAGGCTCACAGTCAAGAAGTCATAAATATGAACGCAAGGATTCAGTTCACTTCAGTCACTCAGTCATGTCCGACTCTTTGTGACCCCATGAACTGCAGCACACCAAGCTTCCCTGTCCATCACCAACTCCCGAAGTTTGCTCGAATTCATGTCCATTGAGTTGTTTTTTTTTAAGCATGGAATAATTGTTTAATAATTGTCAGACAATTTGAATGTTTACACACAAACTGGGTTTGAATTTACTAATAAATACCAAAAGTTGCTATTTTCGGGTGAAAATAAAGGAGTCCCTTTGTACTCAGCACCCTGCGCACACACTTTGCAAGTGACAGCAATTGGAGTTTGACTTCAAATTCCAGCACATGGGTTAAATTGTGCTCACTCATGTCCTACTCTTTGCAACCCCATGGACTGTACCCTGCCAGGCTCCTCTGTCCATGGGATTCTCCAGGCAAGAACA
>SJYC01129980.1:0-10710 GCA_006408675.1 Madoqua kirkii | reverse complement strand
GCTCTTACGTACATACTGTTTCGCCGCTTCGCGCACAGCCGGAATTTTAAGAAGCGCACTTTCACGCACAACTGCTGCGGAATCTAAGCTCAGTATTACCGCGTTTATATTTTCATCGAAAATGTCAAAATAGTTGTCCAGATTTCCGCGCCGACACTCCTCTACTCCGATATGAAGCCAGAGATCGAGCGGCATAACGTCGCGCTTGCTGTCGCATGTAATGCAAATCATTTTAATAAGCCTGTGACCGCATTCACGCACTTCATTTGCGAAGCGTTCGGAATCGGAGCTTCCGCTTTCCGATTGCGTATTCATAGTGTATCTGTCCTGTGTCGACTGAGCGTGAACGGCGCAAATGCGCATGAAACGCGGGTACTCCGCGCAGAGCATGGCAGGATTTACGGGATGCACCGAAGTGTATAGTTTTTCACCGAGTCTATCAGCTCATCACCCGCACCGTCTGCGGCAAATACGGACATGTCAAGCCACCACTTATAGTCCGAGGACATTTTCTCCGAATAACGCGTCTTGAACTCCCTGAAAAGCGTCTCCGAGAGCGTCCGACGTTCGGAAATACTGTAATTTATAACCGCCGTGCCGCCCGCTTCTTTCGGAAGGCAGAAAAGATACACGGAACTCATGTAATCGATCTCCGTCTCCGGAGTATAGGAGTCACTGATGCGCCTGTATTCATCGGGCTGCAATATGCACATTACTTCATCGTAAAACTTGAGCGCGATCATGCAGGGATCGGTGATCCCCGAGTTGAGTTCGTGGCGCAGATATTCCGCCGTATCATGCGCAAGCGCGATGCCGAGCACCTCTAAGACTTTGGGACGGCGCAGGTAAACGGAGCAGACCTCAGTCAGTGCCGCACGGCGCAAATTACTGTTTAATTGCTTCGCGTTTTGAAGACAATTGTAACAGTACATCAAAACGATGTCCCGAAGCGTGAATTTTGCGTTTCCGGAATCCGCGTCTTCAGAAATTCGATCGATGAGGAGCATGAGATAGACATTGCGATTGCTCTCTTTCATGTTTTCAATCTGCTTTACGATTGAATATTTGTCCTCCGCCACAGAGAGCTGCCTTTTCAGCCAATTTTCAACGCTTTTCTTCGTTGTCTGTGATGAAGAGTTCCACAAATGCGCAACATCCGACCAATTTTTGAGCGGCAGTATCGCGCTTGATTTCGAATCCGGCTTTTCGTGCGCAGCTTCGGGCATTTTTTCACGCGTTTTCTCTTGCGTATTTATATTTACGTGTTCAGATTGCGACTCCGGAGCGGGAGTACGCGGAGCGGTGAGCGGTATTTGCGTCTGCGCGGCGTAATTTTGCGCATCCGTAAGCAGGGCTTTTGTCAAATTGACGCCGCGATTTTTTATTTCTATGAAGAGTTCCACAAATGCGCAACATCCGACCAATTTTTGAGCGGCAGTATCGCGCTTGATTTCGAATCCGGCTTTTCGTGCGCAGCTTCGGGCATTTTTTCACGCGTTTTCTCTTGCGTATTTATATTTACGTGTTCAGATTGCGACTCCGGAGCGGGAGTACGCGGAGCGGTGAGCGGTATTTGCGTCTGCGCGGCGTAATTTTGCGCATCCGTAAGCAGGGCTTTTGTCAAATTGACGCCGCGATTTTTTATTTCCGTATATATCAGACTCGCAATTCTGCCCAATTCCGCACTCTGTACGTTACTTCTCACTATATCACTCAGGAGTGCGGAGAGCACGCCGCTTTCGAGCTGTACAATGCGCGGTTCGGAAATTTTGGCGAATCGCTGCGCGTTTTTATCCCAAAAACAGACGTATATAAGTTTACGTAACTGTTCGCTGCAAGCGTCCAAATCGCCCAATTGCTGCGCGTAGGAATAGAGACCCGTGAAAAAAGCATTGAAATTTTCGGGATGCAGTTCACGCGCAGCGTAGCTGAGATAGAGAGTACGTTCGATTTTGCGGCGTATTTTCGCATTTCCGCCTATGAAGAGCGAATTTTCGCCGCTTTCGGGGATAATATATAACTTGCGTCCGGCGGCTTCCGTATCGAAGAACAGACGTATATTGGAATCCGAACTGCTGCCTTCGCTCAGCAATTCACGCTGCGGCAGCGGAAGTCCGTTATATATGCATGAACGCAGCGCATCGGAGGCGTATTCGCTCCCGTTGTAGTAGATGTAAAGCGGTTCTGCGAATACATTATCCGTATCGCTCATATGTGCGTATACACAGAGCAGGAGTGTGTGATACAGTTCACGCTGCATGGAGAAACCGATCTGCTGCATTGCATAGTAAAACTCCGAATTTTTCGTCTCCGGCGCAGGCAGTAAATTGAACCGTTCGGGTAAAATATTATTCACCGAACCGGGAATTACACTGTATTTGTATTCTTCCATGTGCGTATTCACCTCCTACCGCAATTATTATAATCACGCTTTGCAATTCAGTCAACAGCGCATTTGCGCTTGACAATAACCTATTTATGTAATATGATTAAAGAAAATATGTAATTTTTCAAATTGAGAGACAAGAACAATGAATAACGGAAAAGCGCGTGATTTCCGCGCTGTACTTAGAAAATTACGCCGCAAAAACGGCAGTACGCTTTTGCTCGACGGCGGAATGGGTACAATGTTACAGCGGCGCGGAATGACGCCCGGTACGCAGCCGGAAATTCTGAATTTGAGCGCACCGGATTTAATTTTCGGCATACACAGGGAGTATATAGATGCCGGGAGTCGAGTTATATACGCAAACACATTCGGCGCAAACGCGCCTAAACTCGCGGGCACTGGCATAAGCGTTTCCGAATCGGTGGCTGCCGGCGTGAAAACGGCACGCAGAGCGGCGGAGAGCAGCTCCGGCGAACGTGTATTTGTCGCGCTTGATATTGGCTCTGTCGGCAGACTTTTGCAGCCTATGGGCAGCCTTTCCTTTGAAAGCGCGTATGAAATTTTCAGCGAAATAGTTGTGGTTGGAGCGGAAGCTGGTGCGGATCTTATAGTAATCGAGACGATAACGGATCTCTATGAGGCTAAAGCCGCCCTTTTGGCTGCAAAAGAGAACTCCGAGCTTCCGGTTTTTGTCACGATGTCGTTTGAAAGTTCCGGGCGTACTTTTACGGGCTGTACCGTGCCTTCCATGGCGCGTACGCTCGAAGGTCTCGGCGCGGACGCCATAGGGTTCAACTGCTCCGTAGGTCCGGATCTTTTAACGCCGCTTGTACTTGAACTGCTTGAAAATACGACTTTGCCGATCATAGTAAAGCCGAATGCCGGAATGCCGGACGCGATTACAAACGAATATGCCATGCGGCCTGCGGAATTCGTAAAAGCGATGCTCCCGTTCCGTGATTTCGGAGTCTCGATATTCGGCGGTTGCTGCGGCACGACTCCGGAATATATAAATGCACTTGACGCGGCATTCAGAGCTTCCGCGCCGCAGTATGTCTATTATAAGTCACTCGGCGAGTTGTCCGCTTCGGAGAATAAAATTTCCGGCTTCGTATGTACGCCCGTAAAACCGCTTTTCTTGAACGGAACGGATGTAAAAATAATCGGTGAGCGCGTAAATCCCACCGGAAAGAAGCGACTTCAGAAGGCACTCATTGAAAACGATCTTGACTATATTGTCAATCTTGCGACAGAACAGGAGGAGGCAGGCGCGGATATTCTCGATGTGAATGTCGGATTTCCGAGCGTAGACGAAGTAAAAATGCTGCCGACAGTCGTAAAAGAGATCCAGAGTGTCGTGTCCATTCCGCTACAGCTCGATTCCGCAAATCCTGCGGCACTTGAGGCTGCTCTCCGCGTTACAATGGCAAAGCTTCCGTCAATTCGGTAAACGGGGATCAAAAAGTGCTTGAGTCGATATTGCCGATAGTGAAAAAATACGGCTCTTCGGTGGTCGGTCTCTGTCTCGATAAAAACGGAATCCCCAAAACGGCGGAAGCGCGTGTAGAGATTGCAAAACGTATACTTGATGCGGTAACTGCGCACGGGATACCGCGCCAAGAGCTGTGGATCGACTGCCTGACGCTCACTGTTTCCGCACAGCAGGCGCAGGCTGCCGAGACACTCCGCGCACTGCGCATCGTGCACGATGAACTGGGACTTCTGACCACGCTCGGCGTTTCCAATATTTCATTTGGGTTGCCGCAGCGCACTTTCATTACACAGGCTTTTCTAATCCAAGCAATGCAATGCGGACTCACGCTGCCCATAGTCAATCCGAATCAGCCCGAAATTACGGACGCAATAGCGGCGCACCAGGTTTTCTCGGGCGAAGACGAGAATTGCGCAGCGTATATAGCGCGTTTTGCCGAGCGTACCGTGAGTGCAAGTAAAAGTACTTGCGAAGTAAGAAAGCAAAAAAGCCATTCGAACAGTTTAGGCACAGATGAGTTGAAAGACGCGATAATGCGCGGACTCCGGAGCGAGGCTGAAAAATTCGCGGAAAAAGCACTTGAGAGCGGTATGCAGCCGCTGGATATTGTCGAGCAAAAGCTCATCCCGGCACTCGATGAGGCTGGGATTAAGTACGAACGCGGAATTTTCTTCCTGCCCCAGCTGCTCGGCGCGGCACAGGCGGCGGAGGCAGTCTTCCGCGTTATCAAAAGCGCGATTTCAAATTCCGCAGCCAAAACCGTTCAGAGCAAGGGCAAAATAATTGTCGCAACGGTACAGGGTGATATACACGATGTGGGCAAGAATATAGCACGCACGGTACTTGAAAATTACGGTTACGAAGTACTTGACCTTGGGCGCAACGTTCCTCCCGAGACAATAGCTAAAAATACCGAGGAGCACGGAGTGCGTCTCGTCGGGCTTTCGGCACTCATGACAACGACACTGCCTGCAATGGAAGCAACGGTAAAATTGCTGCATTCGCTGCCTGTACCGCCTAAAGTGTACGTAGCCGGTGCGGTACTTACGCCCGAATACGCTGCGAAAATGGGTGCTGATTTCTACGCTAAAGATGCGCGTGAATCGGTGGAAATTGCGAAAAAAGTTTTCGCGTAATTCAAATAGTACCCGGAAGCGCGAATTTGCCCGTTTTTCAAACGGACTGTAGGCACGCTATGGAGCGTGCGTGAAATTGAGAATCGGCGGTGTTGCTGTCTATGGGCAGAGAATTTGAGAGGAAATTAGAAGCGGTGAACGTGTCACGGCAGTGGAGCTTGATCCGCCGCGTGATGACGACATAAGCGAATTTATGGTCAACGTGCAGCGTCTGCGCGATGCGCACGCGGACGTCATCACAATTTCGGATTGCCCCATAGGACGCCCACGTGCGGATAGCTCGCTCCTTGCGTGTAAAATTCACCGAGAACTCGGCATCGAGACGCTGCCGCATATGACATGTCGTGATCGGAATTGGAATGCGGCGAAGGCACTGCTTTTGGGACTCTCGATTGAGGGCGTACACAATATACTGCTCGTAACAGGTGACCCGATTCCACCGGAGAATAGGGATACTGTCAAGGCGGTCTATAACTTCAATTCGCGCAAACTGGCGTCCTATGTTTCGGATTTGAACGCAAATGTCCTAAAAACGCCATTTCGCATGTTTGGGGCACTTAATGTAAACGCCAATAATTTCTCTGCGCAGCTTGAGAGCGCGATAGAGAAAGAGGAGTGTGGAATAAGCGGCTTTTTGACGCAGCCTATTCTCTCGCCTGAGGCACTCGAAAATCTGAAAACCGCGCACAATGTGCTTAAAAGCAAAATTTTAGGCGGTATTTTCCCTATAATCAGCTACAGGAACGCGAAATTCTTAAATGACAATGTCGCCGGAATACGTGTTTCAGATGAAATTATAGAGCAGTATCGTGACAAAGACCGTGCGGAGTGCGAAGAGACAGCAGAACAGATCTCGCTGCGAATTGCCGAGTCGATAGTGCCCTACTCCGACGGCGTATACCTGATGACCCCCTTTCGGCGCGTTGAACTTATGGTTCGCATCATAAACGGAATTCAGAAACTTTGAATCCTAAAATAGCCTTTTGTCAATCAGATTTGAACCGTGAATTGCAATAACAAGTTGAGCACTTTTAACAAGAGGAAAATTGACGCATGGATAAAAAATTTTTCTCCGTATGTTGATTTTCCTCTTGCATTCAGATTAAGCATGTGTTAAAATCGGAGACATAGGACTGGTGGTTGTTTTCACGCAGGGTTCGTATATCGGTATTACACCAGCTTCCCAAGCTGGTCAGGCGGGTTCGACTCCCGTACCCTGCTCCATATTTTGTCGCGGTTTTTGCGTTGGAATTTAGAATCGGGTAACTGTTTGCCGCCCGGTTCTTTATTCTTTCTCCACTTGCGTTTACGTTTTTTGCACATGACATAATAAGAGAAAGGAGAACGCGCCGGAATATAAAGCTAAATTAGCACTTTCCGGCAGCAGAATTGAGAAAATATGTACTATCCTTCCTACAGTTCGGCGGATCTGATCTATCTTATTCTGCTCGTGCCCGTGATGGCACTTTCTTTTTGGGCACAGACACAGGTAAGCGGGAATTTCAATAAATACAGCCGCGTGCGCAACAGTCGTGGAATGACGGGACGTGCAGCGGCGGAGATGGTTCTGCGCTCACACAACGTACGCGG
The DNA here is from genome assembly GCA_006408675.1 of Madoqua kirkii. Lineage (NCBI taxonomy): Eukaryota > Metazoa > Chordata > Mammalia > Artiodactyla > Bovidae > Madoqua > Madoqua kirkii. The sequence goes on along the minus strand of SJYC01129980.1, from coordinate 4,103 downwards.
AGTCTCGATAAGACCATGCGCCGGGTCGCTCACGGATCACTATAACCCACAGGATAACTGTATATACTTATCCGAACCCGTCTACAACACGGCGACGGTCGCGGCGGTCGGTGTTGCATGTCATGAGGCGGGGCACGCCGTGCAGTACGCGGAGAATTACGCTCCGGTGCGCCTAAGGAGCGCGATTATACCGGCTACGCAATTCGGCTCGAAAGCCTCTTTCACATTCCTGATACTCGGAATAATACTGCGTCTGCAGCCCGTGCTGTTCATCGGAATTGTGCTTTTCTCGCTGACTACATTCTTCCAGCTTGTGACACTGCCGGTCGAATTCGATGCCTCAAATCGCGCTATTCAGACTATAGAGACAGTACAGATCCTGAACACAGAAGAGACAGACGGCGCGAAAAAAGTGCTGCGTGCCGCCGCACTCACATATGTTGCCGCGCTGCTCATGTCAGCGGTGCAGCTCCTGCGCTATGTACTCATTTTCCTGATGCGCAGCAACAGACGCCGCGACTGAATAGCTCAAAAAAGTGAAAAATACAGCGACAAAAAACGCACTTTCTGCGCGTGATCTCGCGCTCAGCGTCTTAACTCGGTGCAGTGAACGCGGCGCGTGGGCGGATTCCGCGCTCGCCGCGCTGCTTTCCAAACAGACGGAATACGAAATTTCGGCGGTCGATTCCGCGCTTGCGGCACGTATCGTTTACGGCGTGTTACAGACGCGTATGCTCTTGGATTTCTACTTAAACGCGCTGTGTTCGCAGCGCATCGAAAAATTACAGTCCCCGCTCGCGGATATTCTGAGAATCGGAGCTTATCAAATACTCTTTCTTGATCGCGTACCAGACCACGCAGCTGTTGACGAAGCTGTAAAACAGACGTCAAAAGTCGGTCGCGGACGTGCCTCGGGGCTTGTAAACGCAGTACTGCGTAATCTCGTGCGCCGAAAAAACGCAGCTGAGCTGCCCAAAATAGAACGTGATGGCGAAGATCCGAACTCACTGCGCGTGCTCTCGATACGCTACAGTCACCCACTTCCGCTTGTACGGAAAATAGCGCAACAGATAGGAATTCTGGAAACAGAACGCTTTTTAGCGGCGAATAACAAAATCCCGCCGATCACTATACAAGTCAATACACGCCGTACAACTACGGACGAACTGATCTCGGAACTGCGCTCCGAGGGCTTGGAAGCGCATTTGCACGGCAAAATCGCGGACTGCGTGGAAATAGAGGGCGGAGTACACCGAAATACGCAGGAGAGTGCACTCGCGCAGCTGAAAGCGTTCAAGGACGGCAAATTTTACGTACAGGACGCTGCGGCGCGTCTGGCTGTGGAATACGCGGAAATACAAAACGGTGAGACAGTTGTAGATGTGTGTTCCGCGCCCGGCGGAAAATCTTTTGCTGCCGCAATTAAGACCTCAGACAGCGGTCATGTCCTGAGCTGCGATGCGCACGCGGCAAAATTGAGACGCGTAAAGCGCGGCGCGGTACGCATGGGGTTACAAAATATCATAAGCACGGAACTTGCGGATGCGCGTATTTTCAAACCCGAATACGAGGCGCGTTTTGACACCGTGATTGCGGATGTGCCGTGTTCGGGCTTCGGAATAATACGCAAAAAGCCCGATATACGCTATCGAATGCCCGAGGGACTCCCGCAGCTTCAGTTTGATATTTTGAGTAACGCTGCGCGTTATGTGCGCCGCGTGGGGCACGGGAAACTTCTCTATTCGACATGTACGGTTTTACGTGAAGAAAACGAAGGCGTGACGCGCCGATTTATTGAAAGCTGCGGCGGCGAATTCACGGCAGAGCGCGAAATAACGCTGTTTCCGCAAGGTGACCTAAAAAGTGACGGCTTTTATATCTGCCTGCTGAGACGCCGCGAAAGCTGACGCAAGAGCTTTTTTTGGAGAATTACACACTGCGATGATATATCTTGATTACGCTGCAACAACGCCCGTAGCGCGTGAAACTGCGGAATTCATGCGCGATACACTGCAAAACGAATACGCAAATCCGAGTGCGCAATACGCCGCAGGTCTTGACATGTCCAAGAGAGTGGAAACATGGCGCGGTGTGATTGCAAAAGCACTTGGATGCACTCCGAAGGAGCTATATTTCACTTCATGCGGCACGGAATCCGATGTCTGGGCGATCCGTGCCGCAGCGTGGCAGAATCGTAATATGGGAAACCGCATTAAGGGACGCCATATAGTGGTAAGCGCGATGGAGCACAATGCCGTTTCGCAAACCTGTCGGCAGCTTGAAGACGAAGAATTCGAAATTACGCGTATACCACCTTCCGGAAGCGACGGTTCACTCGATGCAGATGCAATTGCCGCTTCGGTGCGCGAAGATACCGCTCTCGTCTCTGTAATGCTTGTAAATAACGAATTGGGTAATCGTTACCCTGTCGAAGAAATAGCGCGTGCGGTGCACAGAGCGAATCCGAAGACACTGTTTCACACCGATGCGGTGCAGGGATTCCTTAAAGTACCCGATTTTTCTGCGCGGCGTTCCGGCGCGGACTTTATCTCGATTTCCGCGCACAAAATCGGCGGACCTAAGGGCATAGGCGCATTGTATATAAACAGTGAGCGCGTAAAAAGTCCGCGTCCACTGCTTCCCGGCGGTGGTCAGGAACGCGGTTTTCGCTCGGGCACGGAAGCGACGGCGCAGATTGCCGGATTCGCAAAGGCTGTGGAAATACGCCTTCCGAGGGTGAGCGAATTTTTCGAAAGTGCCCTGCGTATACGTGAATACACAATAGAAAAACTTGAACAAATACCCGATATGCGGATAATAAGCAGTCGGACGGACGGTGAATTTTCACCGTATATACTCTCGGCATCGCTCTGCGGCTGGCCCTCACAGAATATAGTAAACGATCTGTCGGCGCAAGACATATGTATCTCAGCAGGCTCAGCGTGCCACAAGGGTAAAGCGAGCGATGTTGTCGCGGCGTTGAACCTGCCTCCCGAGGTACGCGGAAGCGTAATACGCCTGAGTTTCGGCGCGAAAACGAGCGAAGAGGAAATAGATGCCTGCGCGGCGGCTCTGCGTCGGCATCACGACAACAGACTTCCGAGTTTGCGGAAGCGTTGATGGTACGGAAACCGAATTTTAATTTTTTGTAGAATGTTTCGCAATTGCGAAATCCGGAAAGGCGCGGAAAGGGTATGTTCCGAATAAACAACGAGAGCATGGATATGACGCACGGACCTCTGATAGGCAAAATCATGCTCTTCAGTCTGCCGCTCATAGCGTCTAATTTACTGCAGCTGCTGTTCAACGCGGCGGACGTTGTGGTAGTGGGACGTTTTGCAGGTGAAAACAGTCAGCTCAGTCTCGCTGCCGTGGGAAGTACGGTCAGTGTTATTAGCTTGTTCGTATACTTCCTCGTTGGTATGTCCGTGGGAGTAAATGTACTGCCGCGCACTATTACGGAATGTCCGGACATGATGCTGAACTTTCGCGTACAGTGCATACTTCGGTATTTGTAGGCATTGTCGGCGGTTTGATTTTCACGCTGTTCGGTATTCTGTGTTCAAATTTGCTGCTCCGAATCACGAATACGCCCGGAAGCGTTTTTCCGCTGGCACTGCTCTATATACGAATCTATTTTTTAGGCATTCCGTTTACTCTTATCTATAATTACGGCGCAGCACTGCTGCGTGCACGCGGCGATACGCAAAGACCGCTGATCTATCTCACGACCAGCGGCGTTGTCAATGTAATTCTCAATATTATCTTTGTCGCGGTAATGCACTTGGACGTTGCGGGTGTTGCCATCGCGACCGTGATAAGCCAAGCACTCAGCGCAATCCTGATACTCAGATTCCTGATCTGCTCGAAGGACGCACTGCATCTCAATTTTCGAAAAATACGCCCCGACATGCCCATACTCTGGACACTTGCGAAAATCGGCATTCCGGCAGGTTTTCAGTCCAGCCTCTTCAGTATAGCAAATATAGTGATCCAAACATCGATCAACTCGTACGGAGATACAGTGATGGCGGCGAGCGGCGCGGCAGCAAGCATCGAAGGCTTCGTGTATGTTGCAATGAACGCGTTTCAGCAGACAGCAC
>SJYC01129977.1:0-24089 GCA_006408675.1 Madoqua kirkii | reverse complement strand
TGTAATTGCATTCTTTCTCCCAACTTTTGTATTATTTTCATATTTTTAACCTCTAGACATGAAATAAATCACAATAAATTATTGTCATTTTTGCTTTAAATAGTTAACTGACATTTGAAGAATGTAAGAAAAGAAAGAAAAATAGTGTATTTAGATATTTACCATTTCCAGTGCTTTTCTTTCTGAACTATAGATCCAAATTGTATCTAGCATCATTTTTCTTCTGCTTGAGGAAATTTATCATTTCTTGTAGCAAAGATCTCCTGGCACCATATTCTAAAAGCTTTTTATTTGAAGGTAGGTTTATTTCATCTCCATTTTTAAAAGATGCTTTTGCTAGATATAGAAGGTTTGTTGATAGGGTTTTCGTTTTCCCTTTCAGTATTTAAAAGCTGTGGTTCCATTGTCTTCTGGATTCTATTCTTTCTGATAAAAGCCACAGTAATTGTTGTTGTTCCCTTTATGAGATGAGTCTTTTTAAACTGTGGTTACTTTTATGAATTTTCTTTTCATCTTTTATTTTTAGAAGTTTCCTTTGCTATTACCAGGTGTGGTTTTCTTTTTAATCTTGTTAGATTTTACTGAGCTGCCTGGATCTGTGGGTTGAGATCAAATTTCAAAATAAATTGGTCTTAATTTCTTTAGCTTTAATTTTCTGCCCAATTCTTTCTCTCCTTTCCTTCTGGGACTCCAGTGACATGTGTCTTAGAGTGCTTGATACTATTCCATAGATATTTCATACTCTATTTTAAAGAATATTTTCTTTTTCTATGCTTCTGTGTGGATGACTTTCACTGAGCTGTGTTCAAGTTCACCAATTATTTTCTTTGTTATGGTCAAACTTCTTTTAGAGCTAGCCAATGAATTTGTTTCAAATATCATATTTTTTAGTTCTAGTATTTCTATTTGGTTCTTTTCTTTCTCAAATTTTCTAAAAGTTCTACATAGCTCCTAAAATTTCCTATCTTCTCATCTGTCCTACTAATCTTTTTCTGTAGATGCCTTAAATACTTTTAGTCATTTCAAAGTCTATTTCCAACATCTGGACCATCTACTGGCTTGTTTTTATTAACGAATTTTTCTCTTGACTGTAGGGCACATTTTCCTACTTTCCTGACGTGTGCTGCTGCTGCTGCTAAGTCACTTCAGTCATGTCCGACTCTGCATGACCCCATAGACTGGCAGGCTCTCTCATCCCCGGGATTCTCCAGGCAAGAACACTGGAGTGGAGTGGGTTGCCATTTCCTTCTCCAGTAATTGCAAGCTTGATACTGTAGTGACAAATTATGGGCAATCTGAATTCTGTTGTCTTCTGAAGAGTGCATAATTTTGTTCTAACAGGTAATTGTATTGCTGGAAGGTCACCTTGAATCTGGGAAAACTTGGTTTTGGTCTTTCTCAAAGTAAATTTGTTTTAGTTTTGTCTTTATTCCTAAAGCACATCTCTTAGTCTAGGGATAAGGTCTTTCTTTTTCTTTCAGGATCTTTTTAATAGCTTAATTGAAATACGATTTACATATCATAAAATTCACGCATTGCTTTGGAAGGAATGATGCTAAAGCTGAAACTCCAGTACTTTGGCCACCTCATGCGAAGAGTTGACTCATTGGAAAAGACTCTGATGCTGGGATGGATTGAGGTCTGGAGGAGAAGGGGATGACAGAGGATGAGATGGCTAGATGGCATCACTGATTTGGTGGACGCGAGTCTGAGTGAACTCCGGGAGTTGGTGATGAACAGGGAGGCCTGGCATGCTGCAGTTCATGGGGTCGCAAAGAGCTGGACACGATTGAGTGACGGAAATGAACTGAACTGAACTGATGTGTATAATTCAATGATTTTTGGTAAATTTATAGAGTTGAGCAAATATAGCCACAATAAAATATTTTTAAATTATAAAATGCACATAAAATAAATTTGCCATCTTACTCATTTTAAAATGTATAGTTCATTGGCATTAGGTGATTCATATTACTGAGCAACTGTTACCACCATCCCCATAACTCCTTTATATCTTACTAAGCTGAAAATCTATGCCTGTTAAACAGTAATTACTCATTCTTTTTTCCCAGCCACAGAAAACCACCATTCTATTTTCTGCCTCTCTGAATTTGACTACTATATGTACCTCATATAAGTGGAATCATACAGTATTTGCCCTTTTGTGACTGGCTTAGTTCACTTACTATTAATGCTCTCTGGTTTTATCTGCATTATAGTATGTGTCAGAGTTTTCTTTCTTTTTAAGGATGAATAATATTCCATTGTGTATATATACCACATTTTGTTTATTCACAATTCAGTTTTAGGACATTTCCATTACTCCAAAAATCTCCCTTGTGCCCACTTGCAATTAATCCTCATTCTCATCTCTAGCCCTAGGCAACTACTGATCTGCTTCTGTCTCTATAAATTTACTTTCTTTAATCACTCATATAAACAGAATCATAAAATACGTAGTCTTTTGCATTTGGTTTCTTTCATTTTAGAGACTGAGAAGAGCTCTTTGCTCCCGAGGCATGGCCCTTCTGAAGTTGTCAGTTTCGTTCAGTTCATTCCCTCAGTCGTGTCCAACTCTTTGCAACCCCATGAACTGCAGCACGCCAGGCTTCCCTGTCCTTCACTAACTCCCGGAATCTGCTCAGACTCATATCCATCGAGTCGGTGATGCCATCCAACCATCTTATCATTTGTTGTTCCCTTCTCTTCTTGCATTCAATCTTTTCCAGCATCAGGGTCTTTTCCAATGAGTTAGTCCTTCACTTCAATACTCCAAAAGTATTGGAGTTTCAGCTTCAGCATCAGTCCTTCCAATGAATATTCAGGACTGATCTCCTTTAGGATGGATTGGTTGGATCTCCTTGCAGTCCAAGGGACTCTCAAATGTCTCCTCCAACACTACAGATCAAAAACATCAATTCTTTGGCCCTCAGTTTTCTTTATAGTCAACTTTCACATCCATACATGACTATTGGAAAAACCATAGCTTTGGCTAGGTGGACCTTTGTCATCAAAGTAATGTCTCTGCTTTATAGCATGCTGTCTAGGTTTGCCATAGCTTTTCTTCCAAGGAGCAAATGTCTTTTAATTTCATGGCTGCAGTCACCATCTGTAGTGATTTTGGAGCTCAAGAAAATAAAGTCTGTCACTGGTTCCATTGTTTCCCCATCTATTTGTCATGAAGTGATGGGACTGGATGCTGTGATCTTAGTTTTTTTAATGTTCTGATGGAAGCCAGAAACATTTAACAAATCCTTCTAATCTGATGGATCTTGAATTCCACACTGTATCTCCTATGGTTAGTGACTACTGGGATCTAAGCACAGTCTTTCAACTTTCCAGCTATCGCTTTCCTCTTGCGTCCTTAGAATCTTAACCTGTACAAGTGTGATTCAAAGGTTAAGGCAGAATTTGGGTGTATTTAATGCATAAAATTTGGGGTAGTCAATGTACTACTCTGACTCCTTTCTGAAATGTCTTTCAATTTCTAGCTACTGTGGTAGTCCACAGAGAATCAGGTTAATAAGATTAAGGCTCTCTACTGGAGACTAAATGGACTTCCCTGGTGGCTCAGTGTGTAAAGAATCTGCCTGTCAATGCAGGAGATGCAAGTTCCCTGTGATCCCTGGATCAGGAAGATCCCCTAGAGAAAGAAATGGCAACTCACTCCAGTATTCTTGCCTGGAGAATTCCATGGACTGAAGAGCCTGGTGGGCTACAGTCAATGGGGTTGCAATGAGTCAGACACAATTAGCAACTAAAAACTGGAAGTTACACTCTATGCTCAGGATTGGACTGTGTCCCCCAGAAGAAGCTGAATAAATGTCTTACTCGATTTAGTTGCCTCTTTTAAGAGTTGCATGCCTTCCCAATTCTGTCTCCTTTAGGTTACTCTCCAGTGAAAATGCAGTGCTTGCTTTTTACATTTTGTCTGTATATATAACTGTAGTTTGTAGGAGGGTTAATCTGAAAGAAGATATTTCCATTACCAGAGTCAGAAGATTTTCATGATGAGAAGATTATGAGTGTGAAAGATAAGCATTAAGAAAGAGGTTCAGAATCAATAATTAAGAAACCATCACTTCAGAATTTGTGATAATTCAGACAGAACTTTAGCCATAAATTCTTTAAGGAAGTGAATATTATCCATAGGATTATAAGACTAGTTCTTAAACTATCTAGTGAGGAAAATCCTTATTTTTCTTGTCATTTTTATTTTGCTTTAAAATCTTTTAACTCTTTGTAATAGATACTTCTAAACATGTAACTACCGTGGTGATAGTTGCTGGATAAATAGTGAGAAGAGTTAACATTGCTTGAGCGCTTATTATATGCTGGAAATATAAAAAAGCTTTAAAGTATGAACTCTTATAATATTAGCAGAGAGAAGTTCACTGAATTAGGAGCAGTTTCATGAACTTCAACCCAGGGACCCATCTGCAGAGCTTGTTCATTTCATTATCAGAGATACTCTGCACTGGCATGAAAACCTGAGGATGCCATGTGGAAGGGGACGTCGTAAACTCCGTCTGCTAACTGGCCCTAACCTGAAATGGGCTGGTTATACCCACCTTAGGTGCTTCTGAAGAAGCAAGCTCCCTTCTGAGAAGGGTTTGGGTGAATGTGGTGTCACAGATTCCACTCACCCCTAAGCTGAAGGTAAACACATTTTTTCCTGCAGTGAGTTGTACAGTTTGTCAAAACATCTAGCCAGGAATGGGTGACCTTAAATTCTATGAGAAAACTAATGGCTCAGTTTCTGATGGAGCGCTTTTATGGGCAGACTAATAGGTCTGCTGGTGTTCTTTGTATGTGGGGAGAGGAGGCTGGAGCTCTCATTAAACCTCAAATCTTAGATGTACCAGGATTCTGTTGCCTTCTCTCTTGTCTCTCAGAATGGGCAAATTCTCACATGTATCATCTAGTTCAGGCTTCACAGCCCAAGCGGCAGCTGCAGGCAGCTTTTCTAATTATCCCCTGCTGAAGACGACCAATTGACCGTGGACAGCTGTCAGTTAGGCCAGACTTGGTCTTTTAATAGGAAGGCATGGCTAACCGCTGCTCTTATCATCCCGTTGAAGCATCTTTATTATACTCTAAACAGCCATCTAATTTTGATGTGACTGAAGAGAGAATTAAATTAATAGAATATCTTGATGAGTCAAAATGATTCCAGTGTACAGACCCAAGAATTAGTTCACAAAATGAGCATTTGATTATCAGAAACAAATGTACCAATATATTAACAGAAGTTACTTCTTGGTAGTTGGTCTATGGATGGTTTTTATTTCTTATTTGTGTTTTTCTGTCCTTTCTGTGTTCTAGAAACAATATATATTACTTTTGGACTCAGATTTTTAAAAAATGAGAGATAGCGTAGCTTAATCCTCAGGGTTCTACTTTCAGTATGAATGAGGACAGAGTTCTGCTTCAGAAAACTATAAATTATCCCTAAAGTCCAAGACCTTAAAACAATACAAACAATTCCTGAACTATAATTTTCCTCTGAAAACTTTCCAACTGCTCAGTTTCTTGTAAACATCAAAGACAGGATATATAATTTTCTATTTAAATCCAACATGTGGTAGACATCTAATTAACATATATTAAATACATGTAAGAAAGAATGAGTAACATTCATGAATACCATATTTGGCCAGAAGTCTTTCAATTACAAGTTTCTGAAAACTGGACATAATGGGCCATTAGTGATTATGTACCTGGAAGGAAGAGAGTCAAACAGGATGCAGGTATATTTTGCCTTTGCTTAGCTATCCCTGAATGACTTCAGTTTCTCTCTGGCTCCTTTACAGGTATGTCACAAGAATATGACCCTAGACAGCTTTGTAGTTACATCTTAGAACTATTAATTCAAAGTAAAAGAAGAACTTGGCTTCAGCTCTTGTTTGGGAATCCCACGTAAGACTTTAACTGGATCACCATGAGTCATAGCCCACCCTTGTAGCCAGCATGGGTGGGCAATGTGACTGACAGGCCCTCCAAACCCAAGGAACTGGGAAGAACCCTTCAGAGGAGGGGAGTAGGAGGGGCAGATACCAGGAGAAGCAAAGAGGGAGGGGCAGTGAGCAGACAAGTCTAACACCTCATCTAGAGAAAAGCATTATTAATAATGAAAATGACGTTGATAATAACTGAGGTTTATTACATGCAGGTATGATCTGAGCCCTCCCTTCACACACATTATCTCAAAGCTGTTTCACAACCCTACAGGTATTAAAGATCAGAGCCATTAAGTGACTAAGCCAAGGGCAAAGAAAATAATGGACAGTGAGGAGGTTAGCCCTTAATGGGGTCTAATGGAAAGAGGACAAATGCATTGAGATGCTTTAAACTTCTACAAGCCTGCCAATGACATGCTTGACCTATTATTCTCAAAAAGAGGAAAGAAAGTCATCCACAAATAAAATTTAAGGCTATATTGCTGACATACATTTCAATGCATAAATTTATGCCTTTCATTGGATTCTGGCAATGAAACATTTAACTTTTTATGTGATGTGATTCATTTCAAGTTAAAATGATTCATTATTTCAAGTCAAGGTGATTCAGTCATATAACTGAACAACTTAGTTTTTATGCCTTTTAAAAATATAAGGGGATTTCTCTGTTGGTCCAGTGCTTAAGAGTCTGTGCTTCCATTGCAGGGGGCATGGATTCCATCCCACATGCTGGGGTGCAAAAAAAGGAAAAAATAAAGTATTAAATATATACATATATGTGTGTGTGTGTGTATATATATATATATATATATAATCATTATTATCAAGCAAATCCAGAAATAAAAATAATCACTTAACCAGATATGTGTTTTCATTTGGGATTTGGGAATCATTGACAATACATGACTTTGCATTAAAAAAAAATATTTGTGTAAAGCAAGTCATGAAAATGTTTTGTACTTAGAGGTTCAGAGCACAGGGTTTGGGCCAGAGCTGGATTGGAATCCAGGTTCCTGGTGCTGCCTTTTTAGCTGAGTGGCTTTGGACAGATGATCTAACTGTTCAGTGCCTTGCTCCCGTGTGTGTAATGGAGATGAGAAGAGATGTTCTCTTAGAAGGTTGATGTATGGATTGCAGTGCATCCATTCAACCTATCAAAAAGAGTTTAGAGCAAAGCCAGCTTAAGAAATAGAAACTCTGGAGGAGTAGAAACTCTGGAGAAGGAAATGGCAACCCACTCCAGTATTCTTGCCTGGAGAATCCCAGGGACGGAGGAGCTTGTTGGGCTACAGTCCACAGGTCACAAAGAGTCAGACACAACTAAGCGACTTCACTTTTCACTTCACTTGATTTTATTAGAGCTCTGTTTCCATTTATGTAGGGTTTTTTTTTAACCTCCGAATAGTACTTGTTTTATTTCAATTTTTGTTTTTATATCACAGATCTATATAGATCTATGGGCTTCCCTGGTGGCTCAGATAGTAAAGAATCCACCTGAAATGCAGGAGACCTGTGTTCAATCCCTGGGTTGGGAAGATCCCCTGGAGAAGGGAATGGCTACCTACTTTAGGTAGCCATTCTTAAAATTCTTAAAAAGATAGAAATACCAGATCACCTGACCTGCCTCTTGAGAAATCTGTACGCAGGTCAAGAAGCAACAGTTAGAATTGGACATGGAACAACAGACTGGTTTCAAATAGGAAAAGAAGTACATCAAAGCTATATACTGTCATCCTGCTTATTTAACTTCTATGCAGAGTACATCATGAGAAATGCTGGGCTGGATGAAGCACAAGCTGGAATCAAGATTGCTGGGAGAAATATCAATAACCTCAGATATTCAGATGATACCACCCTTATGACAGAAAGCAAAAAAGAACTAAAGAGCTTCTTGATGAAACTGAAAGAGGAGAGTGAAAAAGTTGGCTCAAAACTCAACATTCAGAAAACTAAGATCATGGCATCTGGTCCCATCACTCATGGCAAAAAGATGAGGAAACAATGGAAACAGGGACAGACTTTTCTTTCCTTGGGCTTCCAAATACTGCAGATGTTGACTGCAGCCATGGAATTAAAAGACGCTTGCTCCTTGGGAGAAAAGTTATGACCAACCTACGCAGCATATTCAAAAGCAGAGACATTACTTTGCCGACTAAGATCCGTCTAGTCAAGGCTATGGTTTTTCCAGTAGTCATGTATGGATGTAAGAGTTAGACTATAAAGAAAGCTGAAGGCCAAAGAATTGATGCTTTTGAACTGTGGTGTTGGAGAAGACTCTTGAGAATCCCTTAGACTGCAAGGAGTTCCAACCAGTCCATCCTAAAGGAAATCATTTCTGAATATTCATTGGAAGGATTGATGCTGAAGCTGAAACTCCAATATTTGGCCACCTCATTTGAAGAACTGACTCATTGGAAAAGACCCTGATGCTGGGGAAAGATCGAGGGCAGGAGGAGAAGGGGACGACAGAGGATGAGATGGTTGGATGGCATCACCGACTCAATGGACTTGGGTTTGGGTGAACTACGGGAGTTGATGATGGACAGGGAGGCCTAGTGTGCTGCGATTCATGGGGTGGCAAAGAGTTGAACACAACTGAGTGCCTGAACTGACCTATTCTAGTATTCTTGCTTGGAGAATCCCAAGGACAGAGGATCCTGGCAGGCTACAGTTAGAGTTGCAGAGTCGGACACGACTGAATGACTAAGCACAAGCACAGCACATACAGATCATACATCACAAATCTCATCACTGCCATCCTCATTAGAGAGGCTGCATTCATCCCTCCATCTGCAGCTGCAAGGGGATATTGGGGAAATCATTCACAGATCTGGGTTGCTAAAGCATTGAGTATCCACAAAAATATCAACTAATTGACTCTTCCATATTACACAGTTTTGAACTCTGCAGACTGATGTTCAGTGAGAAGATGAAAAGATGCCTGATGGCAAGGACATTGCAAGTGTCAGGAGTTAGAGAAATTAGAGCTGAGTCTTCAGACCAGGGCATTTATTGCATCAAAGAAATGAGGTGGCAATTGGTTAACTGCTTCTGTTAAATCAAGGACTCCAAACACCAAGGTAAAATAAAATCAAGTAAAAGGCATATTTCAATCTACAACAAATTTCAAAGCTGGCTGATGAAAGTTAAACTTTGCATTTTTTATCAAGTGAGAATATTGATGCTTAAACAATGAATATGTACTATTTAACTGCATCTGTCTTTGCTTTTCAGTTACTTATTAAGAAGCTAAAGGTCAGTACTTTCTTCAGCTTTATCTTTCTGGGTTAGATGGAGGTCCACTGAGATCAGAGACTCAGAAGAGGAAATGAACAGAAGAAATGAACCAATCCATATTTCTTCCCCTAAGTCAGTTGTCGATTTTGAATAATGTACAGCATTTGCAGACAGTTCACTACATCAAGAGGTCCCGAGAAATCAGAGAGAGTGATGATCAAATTGAAAACACTCTCATTAGAGAGCTAATATCTTGTTCCAACATATATTTAGGTACTGAGTTAATTCTTCCACTGATTTTAAGTTTAATGGGTTGATTTTCTTCTGATCCAAAAACTTAGAGGTTGAAATCTGATCATTCTAAATTTACTGCCTACTTTTGTCATCCTATGAACTTTACTTTATTGATTTTTCAGAAAAGAATCAAGTACTGACCATCCATGGACATAAAAGCCAGGAAAAAGATAAAATTTGCATTTTGAAAAAGGGAAAGATCTAAAATGACTATTGCTTTGAAATTTTTCCTCTTGAGAGGAATACACATGCTTTATAAATATTAACCCAAGGCTCTTTTGATATTTGGCCTGTGTGAAGGAGATCCTAAGACAAAGCCTAGAAGCCTTAAATCTCTTCTTTGAATGAGAAGGCTTCACTGTTCTCAAAGTCACATTTGAAACTTTTTGTAACTTTATTTTACTTTAACTTGGCTGGGCTCCCCTTCTGCCCCCCTGAGAATTAGAATTCATTTAGCATTCCAAATGTTCATGGCATTGAACTTAGGGCTTGGATGGAGGTAAAAATGAGGAAAGGGAAAATTTCTGTTTGTGGCATTTAAATTTTAAAACGGAAAAAACAGGTTTTTAAAGAAAGTACATTGCTCAAGACATTAGTCAATAAGAATTTTGGCACATTTTTGGGAGGGGTCAGTATAACTTAGCATTTATCCTATACTTCTGTGAAATTATTCCAATGATGAAATTTTAGATAAAAGAAATTATAAGCATTGGACTACGTTTGAATTTTTCAAGCTTGTAACTGATTTTCTTTCCTGTATCATTTCTTTCAAATGTTAAAAATCATGACAGGCTTCTGATGGGTTAAAAATATATTCTGAGTAATGTTCAGCCCTGAATTCCACCACATGCTCTTGTATGAATAATACCACCTCACCCCAAATAGAAGCATGGGAAATTTGCAATTCCCTCAAAGGATTGTAAATGAGCCCCATGTCAAGCTGCCAAAGCAAATTAACAGGATTTAAATTCTGTCATAATATCTATCAGAAATTCAAATGACTAGTAATTAAAGCAATGCTTGCTCTCCTGTGACACATGCAGCGTGACAAAACAGTGCTGATAGGTCACCTCTCTGCTTCTGCCTATTTGATTACAGCTCGTTGGGCACCAGGTGGCTTATCTGAGAGTGTCTTGCAGTCTATTAAATTCTGAGTGTGAAATAGAAGTAAAGCACAATAAATATTTTATGGTATGGGTGTATATATGTTCCTCAAAGCTCTTGAGTTTTTATAAGGATAGCCTTTTCTATTAAACAAATATATCATTTTAGAAAAAAATATTTGAAAATAGGGAAAGACTACCCTAATTCATCACCCAGAGATAGTAGCTTTTAATATTATTTTTGTGTTTTGGGCCCAGTTAATCCTAAAGGAAAGCAGTCCTGAATATTCATTAGAAGGACTGATGCTGAAGCTGAAGCTTCAGTGCTTTGGCCGCCTGATAGGAAGAGCCAACTCACTGGAAAAGACCCTGATGCTGGGAGAGGTTGAAGGCAGAAAGAGAAGGGGATAACAGAGGATGAGACTGTTGGGTGGCATCACCAATTCAATGGACAAGAGTGTATAAACTCAGGGAGATGGTGAAGGAGGGAAGCCTGGCATGCTGCAGTTCACAGGAACTGAATGAGTCAGACCTGACTTAGCAACTGAACAAGAACAACAGCAGTTTTGCTTATATTCAGAAATAAAAGATCATATGACACAAAAATTGATTTTAAAACATCTCTTTCTGATTATGAAAGTAATTAGTAACATTACTGAACATTTGGAAAATAAAGAAAAGAAGAAGATGAAAATGATATTGAATCCCACCCTGGCATAACCACTGTCAATAGTTTACTTATAATTTTTTTTGTATATTTGTGTATATTTAGTACACAATAGTAATGAATAATGGATTGTTACGTAAATCATGGGTGAGGCTAATGTTAATAAAGGTACAGGGAACTGAAGAAATACAAGGACACAATAAACAGTAATTTTTATGGCATAATGAGAGGAGGAATATCACAAAACTTTGGTTGAAGATGCTGTGCAATGGAGCTAATGACAGATGATATATTTATCTTTCATAGCAAAAGTTAATCTTTCAGATCATTAAAAATGAATTAAAATATTGAGAATAAGTTTTCAGGTTACTTGGCAATAAATGGTTCCCATTTATTTCCAGGAAATTCTGATTGTGTATATTGAGGGGTAAGGAGACAGAGCTTGGAGAAAAGAAACTTCCCTTTCAGGTTTCTTCCAGTCCATGTTATAACTGCAGAAGATCATTTAGCCACTGTTAGCAATGCCAGACCCCAACTTTGCTAAGTAATTTTTTTTTTTGGCCACACTTGGTGGCATGCAGGATCCCTGGTTCCCCAACAAGGGATCAAATCTGTGCCTCCTGCAGTGAAAGCCTGGAGTCTTAACTACTGGACCACCAGGGAGATCACCTACCACCGAGCAGTCTTTTAAATGATTCTTAGATATGCCAAGGGCTTCCCTGGTGGCTCAGCTGGTCAAGAATCAGCCTGCGATGTGGGAGACCTTGAACTGATCCCTGGATTGGGAAGATCCCCTGGAGAAGGGAATGGCTACCATTCCAGGATTCTGGCCTGGAGAATTCCATGGACAGAGGACCCTAGTGGGCTACAATCCATGGGATCACGAAGAGTCAGACATGACTGACCAGCTCTCACTTTCACTTTAGATATGCCAAACAAAGGATTCCAGCTGAACTCTGGGGTAAAGAATGGGGTTCAAGAAACATATTTTCTGGAATTATGGGAGGGATATGTCCCCAGGCTATTAACTACTTCTAACAACACGTATCCAGTTGCATTTCCAAGTTTGGAATTCTAACTAAAAAAGTTAAGTATCAAGAAACCTTTTATAATGGTAGACTATTATTACGTTTTTAAATTTTTGATTCATCTTGGTTGGAGTACTCTATGAAGTTGTTTTTTCCAAGTGAGGTCCATAGAGGGTTTGAGGCATTTTCATACCTGAGACTGACTTTCTGGACATTCTTGATTTTATTCCTTTCCTCACAAATTTCACAGAGATTACTCCAATGTCTTTTGTCAACTGATCTTGTTGGTGAGACATTTCAAGTCTGTCTTTTTTTGGTATATTTGTAAACAATGGATGATTGTCACTTGATCTTCAGGTAGATTTTTTTTTTTCCCCTTTATTTTTCATTCTTGGTCCATTAACTCTCATTTACATTCTGACCCTGAAACTAAAGAACTAGCTTTAAATCCCAAAGTCATTCATCAGGGATTTACATACCATGACACTATGTGTGAAACAAGAATATCATTCAGCTGACACATAAGGCACCCATGCCTTCATGTTCAGAGGGCATGTGCTCACTGATTCTCACTTGAGCAGCTTAATACACTGTGTTTCTAAGACAGGCATTACTTTTGCCAGTGACCTCTGGCTGGGTTGGGTTTTCCAAGTCATAGGTTTTCCAGATGGCCCAGGGGCTTTCCAGGTTTTGTGATGGAAAAGAATCTGCCTGCCAGTGCAGAGGATGCAAGAGACATGGGTTCAATCCCTGGGTTGGGGGTTGGGAAGATCCCCTGGGGTAGAAAATGGCAATCCGCTCCAGAATTCTGCTGCTGCTGCTAAGTTGCTTCAGTCGTGTCCAACTCTGTGCAACCCCATAGACAGCAACCCACCAGGCTCCCCCATCCCTGGGATTCTCCAGGCAGGAATACTGGAGTGGGTTGCCATTTCCTTCTCCAAATTCTTGCCTGAAAAATCCCATGGACAGTGGAGCCTGGTGGGCCACAGTCCATGGTGTTTCAAAGAGTTAGACATGACTGAGGTGATTGAGTGTATCATGCAGGTGAGATGAAGTTTATGAATCATTTTTCTAGAAAATGTTGACCTCCGTGGATTAGTCCTAATGACTCCAATGCTTCACCTATTGATTAAAGAAAAGAATTTTGTAGTGACACCCTGGTGGGCCAGAATAATTGGGCCAGCGATTCCAGTGACGGCTTGGAATCTACCACTGTCCAAGATGAAGGCTTGAACAGTATAGTAAAGCAACAGTAGAATGTAGGTGGCAAATACGGAGGATCACAAGCAGTCTCGTCTGATTACATGGCAGGAATCGAAAGTTTTACTCGGGATGTAAGACTATCTTTGAGTTGACTGAGTTTGTGTCTCAGTAAATTCCTTTAATCTTCACATTCAGTGTTTTATCAGTTTCAAAAGAAATTCCTTCACTGTGCCTTTGCTCTTTTCATACATTTGTTATTTTCTCTTCAGAAGCACAAACATAATCCTTAAGAAACAATTAAATTTCTAGCTTTGGGCATATTCTTCTAGTTCCAAGGTGCTGATATGGGAATTTTTTTTCCTTTCAACTTGGTACTCTGAGCAAATAAAATAGAGAAAAATGTGAGTATACTAATACCAAACTTTCTGTTTCTATCTTTAGTTCAGCACTATGGGAACTATCCATCCCTGGTGTCACCCTGTCTCCCCTACTTTATATTCTGTTAAATGGAGAAGTTTCAGCTCTGAATGGATGGAGAAGGGTAGGGGCAACCCACCACTCTGGCTACCTCCCCATGGCTGTAGGCCTCCCTCTGATGAGAATACTGCCTGGGGCTGTTGCTTATTTAGAACTAATGGCTTAATGCAAGTCCTGAACCTCTTTCCCTATCCATTCAGATATCTGTTCCAGTAGTCTTTCTCATACAAAAAGATTGAGCATTTACAACATTAAAAATAGATAAATGCCTAAATGAAATCCAATTTATAGTTGTTTTCTTGGCTACTGAATCTCTGAGTGATTTTATTATTTCTGTGCTATGTCTTTTGGGTGATAATACAGTGAAAAGGAAATTAGTAATAATTACTCAAAGATTTGAAACAAGATTCATTACTGATATGTTCCTGCTGCATTTCCAGACATTACAAAATGGCATAAATTTTCCTTTGCTAAGGTCCTACCTTGTTGCTAAAGATCACAGTATGAAATCCTTTAACATCATGGAAATTACAGTTTGTAAAGGATGTGGATGTGCATAAGATAAGGAAAATCTTATGCATGTTGCACAAGGATTTCTTATTGTGTCCTTGACCCAATATTTGACTCCAATATCTCAGAGGTGCTTAGAAGCTAAAGACAAAAAGATGACACGTTAAGTGTATGTATTTCTGATTCCATTGATTATGATTACATGTGATGTAGTTTTAGTTTAATTGTATAATGACTGTGACAATAACTATAATAGTTAACAGTCAAATATAATGCTCATTCAAGCCAGTTTTCAATTTTCCTCCTGAAAAATTCATCTTGTAGTTTAATGTATTTATATTTTTTATTCCAGAAAGAATTTTTAAAATTTCCTTTAAAGCTGTTTTAAACACATTCAAATACATTTTCTATATTTTTAAAAGAAAGATCTAAAACTGTCTTGAGGTCAAAATAGACTCACATGTTTAAATTAGTAATTAAGAGAAACTGATCTGCATTAACCTTGGGAGCCATCTACATATTTAAATGGAAATCCGTAATATTTGCATATCTTTTTTGCATATTTTCCATCATTAATGCATGGTTTTAATGTTTGTAATTCAGTTTTGCATGTATAACTTGTATGTGGGGTAGGAAGAGTTAGATGGTAATCTGCCACAGCCACCATCCCTGCCATCCTGGGCTCAACTGTGTGTGGATTCTTGTTTCCCAGTGCCTGCTTGCCTCTTCAGGGAACTGGGGAATAATGGATTTTCAGAATGGTCCTAGATGGACGAATAGCCTGAGAAGCTTGTTTCTGATTATGCCTGTAATTGCATGTTTATGAGTTGACAGCCACACACTTTTCTCCTTTACTTAAATTACTCTTAAGTCTTTTTATCTCTGAACCCTATGGTCTATACAGTGCTTCTGAATTCCTCATTATATACTGCTTTGTATTATTTATTTAGCTGTTTAATGTATTACAATTTTACCTTTTCAACTAAATTTTTAGTTCCTTGAGGGCAAGGGCAGCATCTTATAAACTCTTTTCTTATTATTACTCACTGTTAGGCATCCAATAAATATTTGATGAGTGAAACAGGACTGAATGCAATTGACTACATGCTCTCAGAATCAGAGTATTCAAAATCATTTGAGTTTCTGACTAAATGAGTATAAGTCAAGAAATTATTTTGTTTCAGGCCTCATTAACTTTCCTGATTTAGTAATATATATCTGAAGAGTTCTTAATGAAGGGAGACAACTTATGCTTTGATGTTAATCAGGATACAAAATTGAATATAGTATATCATTTCAACTAGAATAGGAAAAATGTAGAAGTATTTACCTCGGGATGATTGCATGACTTTTCCTCTTTTTGTAAAAAAAATTTCATGAAATTTAAACATTTTTGACCCTGAAAACATTTGCTTTTGTAATTAAAAGGAAACAAGAGGAAAAAATCTTTGCAATCCTTGTATGTGTGTATATGTGGGTATGGAGGTAGGTGTGTGTATGTGATGAATAAGATTGAGGGTTATTCCTTTAAAGTAAAGTAAAGCAATAACAATACACATCTTTAAACAGCATTGAGTCATGATGGATTGCTATTTTACTGAAACATGCATAGCAGCTTGTTAGAATAAAAGTAATTTTGTTTAACACTTATTAATCAGAACTCTAGCTGTATATTTAATATGTGCATATCCTCCTTCTATATTTGTAACATCTCTTCCCAATCTCTATTTTTGGAATATACAGCAAGCTCTAACTTATAGGATAAATTAAAACAGGTGTTCTGGTGAATCAATAGTCAGAGTTTAAAAAGAGAATAGCAATTTCTAGTTGGTAAAATGCTAGAAAACAATATTTTAAATATTTATTGTTTCTTTTAATGGCCAATCACTGAGAAAAATTAAACTTCTGTACATAACGTATATTACTATTTAGCTTCCTTTCCCACACACCTTCCCCACCCCCCTTCAAAAGCAGAGTAGAACATATGAGGAATTATAAAGCAATGATTCTGGAAACAAATGGCAGTAAAACTGTTTTGAGGCCCAAACTGTGACTCTGCTGGTCACTGAGGGGACCTAAGCGGACTGGTGAGCCAGTTCCTGTTTCCTGAAGCCACGTAAGTCCCTAGAGGCGATGAGGGGTCAACCAGCTATCTACTGAATGGCAGAAAGAGAAAAGGGAAGATACAAGAGAAAAGCAAAACCAAACCAAAGTCTTAAAGTATTACTGAGCAATAGTAGATCTGTAAAAGTATCATAGAACAATAGTAGTTAACATTTACATAACTCTGATGTGGTGGTTTTAAATGAATGTGCATACATTCTTTGACGTTCCTTTTTTCAAGAAGTAGGACTTAATTTTCCTCCTTTTGGATACTTTCTCTTTCCTTTGGATCACTTGCTCTGGGGGAAGCCTGCCTCTGTATTGTGAGCTGTCTTCTGGAGGAACCCACAGGAAAGGAACTGAGGTCTGTCAGGAATGATGGGAACAATCTTAGATGCAGCTCTTCTGGCCCATTTGAGCCATGAGATGACTGCAACCCTGTTTGTCTGCAATCTCAAGGGAGACCACTCAATTAAATACATACATAGAATACATTGGAACCATACGTGACCATTTAAGTACTATGAGATTTTAATGGATGAAATTAATAGCAGAAAATAAGTTATATCCACCTCAGTTGTATCAAAGAAACCATTTCCGTGGCAACACATTGAAAAATCACAGAATGACAAGCTGAAATAAGGGAAGGCCAGCATGAATGGTTTTACTATTCAATAAACCTATGAAGTAAGATGCCTGCATTACTCTGCTCAGAACCAATAGCAGTGTGTGGAGTAAGGAGCCCTAACTACTGAAACTGCATCTGTCTATAGTCTGCATTGCTGTAATACTGATCTAGAGTTAGTAAATTTGCTTTTCTCTTTCTCTGATGTTTATCATCAGAAATATAGTTGCCTTAACTTTGAAGCAATTTGAACAATATTTTGTTAGAAAAAATTACCCTTAAAAGTGTGATTTTCAGAGGAGTCCACTGGTGTCAGCAGCCACAGTTATCTCTGTTGTCATAGTAACTTGCAGTTTGAGCCTAACCCAGGGTATTAAAGTGATGGAGAACTAGAGAAATGTTGGCAATATTGGAATACAGAAAGACACATATGCTACCATTGACATACATTGACTTAGGCTTGAAATTGCCATCAACATTTTAAATCACAAAAGGCATTTTGTTTTGAAAAAGCAGCATTTTCACTTAAACCAAAAATTACTGAGAATTTATATTTGATATTTTACACAACAAAAAAGGTTTGGTTTCTGCTTTTTCTAGAAGTAAGGCATGGGCAAGAAATCCTGAAGATTATGTTTGATGCCTACCCTAATGATTTCATTTCTCTCTTTGCATCAGGAATATTCTTAAACACATAAATTTGGAATCATAGTTCCATTAAAAATCATGAGAAAAAGAAATGAGATCATGACTTTGACAAATAAAATAAATATTCTGCACTCATATTCTCTAAAGTTTCATCACAATTTATGCCACATGCCTATGTGTTTATATACACACATAACCTTGAAACCTTAACAGAGTCAGGTTAGATGATTTTATGTGCTTTCTTTAGTTCAGAATGTATTAGTAGAAGTGCCTTGTAGAAGCTCCCATAGACCTTAAAATAACCACTCAACAGTAAAAGTATTGCCTTTGTGACAATCTTACTGCTCTCTTCAGGTGGGACATGGAGTAGGAACTGGGTGAGCCAAAATCAGGCAGTCAAGTTTGAAAGTTTTAATACTGTCCTGCTCACGCGTTGTAATTTGAAGAGGGTCAGAATACACTACCCCCAAATAAACCACTTGGACATGTGTTACTTTGAGCTAAAGACATTTGAAACTCAACAGATGCAGAAATAAGCCTTCCTGGAACTTCCCTTATCTGACTAAAAGTAGAACTCCTGAGAAATAAGAACTACCATATATCCCCTCTCCCAGGGAAGTTTTATGGCCATGAAGAAGAAGGAAAGTTGGCACCAAGAGGGACCTACACAAATAATCTTTGCTCATAGTGTTAACAAACCAGCTTCACTTTGCCCATTGCACAGCAAGCCAGAATGTTGAGTTGCCAAGGCCTCCAGTGAAGAGTTTTATTCACAAGGCAGCCAAGAGAGAAGATGGGAAAACAAGTCTCAGATCTACCTCTCTGAAGCCCAAGGGTTCCAGGTATTTATGGGATAAAGAAAAAAGAAGTAGGGTGGTCTGAGGCCTCAGGAGCACGTGAGGAGCGTGGGGAATGGTGACTGGAAAAATGGGTGGTAACTGTCCTTCCACGCAGGCATAACTAAGCTGCAAACACTGGCACATTCAAAAATAGAGCACTTAGTGCCCTCTGAAGTCAAAAGGGCACCAAGCAGACACTTTTGCATGCCCTGTTGGAGGTTCTGTAGTCTTTTGTAGTAGTAACCAGCTCAGCTTGGACTAAACACAGCTACTTCAAGTTCCTAGAAAAGAACTCAGACAAACATCTTCCTTGGTTAAGTTATATGCCTCTTGGAGGACATGGAAGTCTTTTGTAGCAAAAGTTAAAATGACCTTGATTAATAAAGACAGGTGAAATGGATTTGACTAATGATTACCCATGGTTTCACAAGCCTCCATCTTCCATTCATTTCCCTCATATATTTATTTTTCCATGATGAAATATGTTGAAACCTAAAATCCCCTCTTTGTTAAAAAATGTATTAATATATAAGCTCTCAGCCCTATCCACTTTGGGTTTTCACTTCTTTTCTAGGAAGATCCCCACATCATGTAAAAATTAATATCAAATAAAATTTGTCTCCCTTTTATTAGTTTTTCATATGTTATCTAATTTGTAGGGCCCTAGACAATGAACCTAAGAGTGTGTAGGAAATGGTTTTATTCCTCCCCTATATAATTGAAAGCCACACCTCAAAATATTCTTTCTGGGGCATCAATACTCAGGACCAGGATAAAGAAAAGTCAGTTTTGAGTTCAAAAGTCTGGGGATGGGAGTACAGGGAGGAGAGATATTTCTGAGTGAAATAAGGAAATGGAAAACCAGAAAAAAAGGGAGAGACTGGGAAAAGAGGCCCAGACTGCTTCTCCATCCACTCCTCACACTAGTATTGTGTTGGGCTTAACTCTAGAACAATGTGGAAGAGTCAAGTCCTGAGAGGTGTTCATTAGGAAAAGATCTGTCTTGTTTTTCCTCTTTCAGGCCTTTCAGTTTCTGAGATAACATGAAGAACTCTGTGGTTGTGAAGAGATTCAACAGGCAGGATTCAACAGGCAAGAATTCAACAGGATTCAACATGATCCTGAATCCCTGATCAATCTCCCCAAACCATGTGCTCTCTCTGAAAGGCAAACCTAGAAAGAGGTCACAGTTGGTATTTCTTGGGTTCTCAGCCCTCACTGTCTTTTCACGAAGGACTTTAGGACATATGAATCTTCCCATTTATTTGGAATTCAAAGGTAATCTGTCCTTTAAATCTAATCATGTATAAAGAAGAAGTTTCCTGACTGCCCTCTCCAGTATGATCTCTTCATTAACATCAGCAGCAGCAAGAAGAAGGACAGCAACACTGGGCAACATTACTGTCATTTCACGAAAGTCGATTAAGTGAAAGTACTGCCCTGGGCGTTTTAGAGACATTTATCTGACATAATTCTCTCAATGATCCCTGAAACAAGCATTATTACCCTTATTGATTAGGTGAGATATCCAGGTCTGATGAAACTAAGCAAGCATCAATACAGCTTCTCTTTTTTTCTGAATTTATTTTATAAATTGAATCTCTTATCACCAATATAGAATTTAAAGGCCTTGGAGGGCATAATTCAGCTATGAATTGTATTGATGAAATAAAAATTCATATTTTAAGGCAAGTCAAAAGAAATTTAAACAGAAACTTTTTGCTCTGCCCTTTGGCTTCCTCTCTGCCCCCTGCCTACTGTGCATTATGGATTCGCTTATGCATGGAACAAATCTCGCAGTCAGCAGAAATACCTGCTCAACGAGGAAAAGCAGCATTCTTCCAGCACCAACCAGACAACTCCTTAGGCTATAACCTTCCTTCTTTATCTTGTGAGGGATCATGATGGTCCATGACTCATTACTTGCTTTGCTTGCCTAGATCTGGATTGTGAAATTGTTAATAATACATCATTTAAAGGCCAGCCCTCAGTCTCAAAACCTTATATAACTGTGCTTTGACCTCTAATGAGTGGAACAGTTCTCAGAGCGTTCTGAAAAGCTGTTCCTGGGTTATAATCCTCAATCTGACTCAAGTAAAATTTTCCATTTCTTTCTTAGATTGACTAATTAAATTTTTTTCCCAGCATTTAATATTGAATGGCCTCACGGCACTGAGAGCAGTATTTTATTCACAGATACTCAGCCGTTTGCTGATTGATTGTCTAGAGTGTACATGGCATAGTTTACCTAGCCTTATTATTTCTGTAGCTGATATGCCACCTATCTCAAAATTTCCTCTTGAGCTATTTTGTGTTGTAATAGTTATTATTGGTTAGAGAGCTTTGAAAAGGATGGATGGGAGGATCTTTAAAAATATTTTTTAGAATCTATTTATTCCTAGCAGTAGTAGATTTTAAAACCTTAATCCATTTTCTATTTTGGTAGCAAAATCTTGATATTATATTATAATTTATAGATGCTTAATACACATTTACAAAAGCACACTGTTAAAAGAGAGTATATTTAGATGGAAGACCCAGTGCAAAGTGAATGTTTGGACTTCCCTAAGTTTCAGGGGTGGTGGCCAGGAGGAGCAACCCTACGTCCAAGGAGAGGTGGCTGTGCGGGCACAGAAGGGCCTAGAGGAGCCATCTAACGTTGAAGATCAGGAAGGGCAGTGGTGAGGAGATACCTCTCATCCAAGGTAAGGAGCAGAGGCTGTGCTTTGCTGGAGCAACCTTGAAGAGATACCCCATGCCCAAGGTAAGAGAAACCCAAGTGAGATGGTAGGTGTTGCAAGAGGGCATCAGAGGGCAGACACACTGAAACCATACTCACAGGAAACTAGTCAATCTAATCACACTAGGATCACAGCCTTGTCTAACTCAATATAACTAAGCCATTGCTTGTGGGGCCACCCAAAATGGGCAGATCATGGTGGAGAAGTCTGACAGAATGTGGTCCACTGGAGAAGGGAATGGCAAACCACTTCAGTATTCTTGCTTTGAGAACATCATGAACAATATGAAAAGGCAAAATTATAGGATACTGAAAGAGGAACTCCCCAGGTTAGTAGGTGCCCAATATGCTATTGGAGATCAATGAAGAAATAACTCTAGAAAGAATGAAGGGATGAAGCCAAAGCAAAAACATTACCCAGCTGTGGATGTGACTGATGATAGAAGCAAGGTCTGATGCTGTAAAGAGAAATATTTCATAGGAACATGGAATGTCAGGTCCATGAATCAAGGCAAATTGGAAGTGGTCAAACAAGAGATGGAGAGAGTGAACGTCTATATTATAGGAATCAGCAAACTGAAATGGACGGGAATGGGTGAATTTAACTCAGATGACCATTATATCTACTACTGCAGGCAGGAATCCCTCAGAAGAAATGGAATAGCCATCATGGTCAACAAAAGAGTCCAAAATGCAGTACTTGGATGCAATCTCAAAAATGACAGAATGATCTCTGTCTGTCTCCAAGGCAAACCACTCAATATCACGGTCATCCAAGTCTATGCCCGAACCAGTAACACTGAAGAAGCTGAAGTTGAATGAGTCTATGAAGACCTACAAGACCTTTTAGAACTAACATCTAAAAAAGATGTCCTTTTCATTATAGGAGACTGGAATGCAAAAGTACAGTCAAGAAACACCTGGAGTAACAGGCAAATTTGACCTTGAAATGTGGAATGAAGGGCAAAGACTAAGAGTTTTGTGAAGAAAATGCACTGGTCATAGCAAACATCCTCTTCCAACAACACAAGAGAAGACTCTACACATGGACATCACCAGATGGTCAACACTGAAATCAGATTGATTATATTCTATGCAGCCAAAGATGGAGAAGCTCTATACAGTCAACAAAAACAAGACCAGGAGATGACTGTGGCTCAGATCATGAACTCCTTATTACCAAATTCAGACTTAAATTGAAGAAAATAGGGAAAACCGCTAGACCATTCAGGTATGACCTAAATCAAATCCCTTGTGATTATACAACGGAAGTAAGAAATAGATTTAGGGACCTAGATCTGATAGACAGAGTGCCTGATGAACTATGGATTGAGGTTCATGACATTGTACGGAAGACAGGGATCAAGACCATCCCCATGGAAAAGAAATGCAAAAAAGCAAAATGGCTGTCTGGGGAGGCCTTATAAATAGCTGTGAAAAGAAGAGAAGTGAAAAGCAAAGGAGAAAAGGAAAGATATAAGCATCTGAATGCAGAATTCCAAAGAATAGCAAGAAGAGATAAGAAAGCCTTCTTCAGCGATCAATGCAAAGAAATAGAGGACAAGAACAGAATGGGAAAGACTAGAGATCTCTTCAAGAAAATTAGAGATACCAAGGGAACATTTCATGCAAAGATGGGCTCAATAAAGGACAGAAATGGTATGGACCTAACAGAAGCAGAAGATATTAAGAAGAGGTGGCAAGAATACACAGAAGAACTATACGAAAAAGATCTTCATGACTCAGATAATCACGATGGTGTGATCACTCATCTAGAGCCAGACATCCTGAAATGTGAAGTCAAGTGGGCCTTAGAAAGCATCACTATGAACAGAGCTAGTGGAGGTGATGGAATTCCAGTAGCGCTATTTCAAATCCTGAAAGATGATGCTGTCAAAGTGCTGACTCAATATGCCAGCAAATTTGGAAAATTCAGCAGTGGCCACAGGACTGGAAAAGGCCAGGTTTCATTCCAATCCCAAAGAAAGGCAATGCCAAAGAATGCTTAAACTACCACACAATTGCACTCATCTCACATGCTAGTAAATTAATGCTCAAAATTCTCCAAACCAGGCTTCAGCAACATGTGAACTGTGAATTCCCTGATGTTCAAGCTGGTTTTAGAAAAGGCAGAGGAACCAGAGACAAGATTGCCAACATCCACTGGATCATGGAAAAAGCAAGAGAGTTCCAGAAAAACATCTATTTCTGCTTTCTTGACTATGCCAAAGCCTTTGACTGTGTGGATCACAATAAACTGGAAAATTCTTCAAGAGATGGGAATATCAGACCACCTGACCTGCTTCTTGAGAAATCTGTATGCAGATCAGGAAGCAACAGTTAGAACTGGACATGGAACAACACACTGGTTTCAAATAGGAAAAGAAGTTCGTCAAGGCTGTATATTGTCACCCTGCTTATTTAACTTATATGCAGAGTACATCATGAGAAACACTGGGCTGAAAGAAACACAAGCTGGAATCAAGACTGCCGGGAGAAATGTCAGTCACCTCAGATATGCAGATGATGCCACCCTTATGGCAGAAAGTGAAGAGGAACTAAAAAGCCTCTTGATAACAGTGAAAGAGGAAAGTGAAAAAGTTGGCTTAAAGCTCAACATTCAGAAAACGAGGTCATGGTATCCAGTCCCATCAC
>SJYC01129976.1:0-10627 GCA_006408675.1 Madoqua kirkii | reverse complement strand
AAAGTGAAGAGGAGCTAAAAAGCCTCTTGATGAAAGTGCAAGAGGAGAGTAAAAAGTTGGCCCAAAGCTCAACATTCAGAAAACAGAGATCAAAGCATACGGTCCCATCACTTCATGGGAAATAGATGGGGAAACAGTGGAAACAGTGTCAGACTTTATTATTTTGGGCTCCAGAATCACTGCAGATGGTGACTGCAGCCATGAAATTAAAAGACACTTACTCCTTGGAAGAAAAGTTATGACCAACCTAGATAGCATATTCAAAAGCAGAGACATTACTTAGCTGACTAAGGTCCGTCTAGTCAAGGCTATGGTTTTTCCTGTGGTCATGTATGGATGTGAGTGTTGGACTGTGAAGAAGGCTGAACACCGAAGAATTGATACTTTAGAACTGTGGTGTTGGAGAAGACTCTTGAGAATCCCTTGGACTGCAAGGAGATCCAACCAGTCCATTCTGAAGGAGATCAACCCTGGGATTACTTTGGGAGGAGTAATGCTGAAGCTTAAACTCCAGTACTTTGGCCACCTCATGCAAAGAGCTGACTCATGGGAAAAGACTCTGATGCTGGGAGGGACTGGGGGCAGGAGGAAAAGGGGACGACTGAGGATGAGATGGCTGGATGGCATCACAAACTCGATGAACATGAGTCTGAGTGAACCCCGGAGTTGGTGATGAACAGGGAGGACTTGTCTGCTGTGATTCATGGGGTCGCAAAGAGTCAGACGACTGAGCGACTGAACTGAACTGAAGAATATTCTATGTGAACAGTCATGTCAATTATTATAAAGAGACTATTATTTTATTTTTATCCTTTCCTTTTCGTTTTTCCTTTCTTTTCTTCCTTCCTTATCACAATGAGTAGAATCTCTAGTACACTGTAGAACAGAAGTAATGAGAGTGGATATCCTTGTCTTATTCCCAATCAAAGGGAGAAGTGCTCAATTAAATAAGATCTTAACCATTCAGTTTTTACAGCTGCCCTTTCTCTGCCTTTTTTTTTGATTAAAAAAAAAACAAATTAGATAACAGTTTTTCTAACAAATGTTGTGTTGAATATTCTAAGCTGTTGTTTTTTTATCAAATGTGGTGATCACCTGGTTTTAGTTTTCATCCAGTCTTCTGAGAAACAAATTATAATAATACAGGATTAAGTATGCAAAGGTTTTACCAGGAGACAAACCAGGGAGAGACAATTCAGAGAGGGTTCTAATCTAGGGAGTCATCATGCAACAGATGTCTGACATTGTGTACAGAAGAGATGGGTTGAGTAGAAATCTATCAGGATGAAGTGGAATCTACAGGAGGAGGATTAGGCAATCAAGGAATTCTCAGAACAAAATTTCCCATCAGAAGAGTCCCACAGCTCCTATAAACAAACTCGCTTAGGATCTCTACTAGGAAAACTAGTCTCTGTCTGGGATACAAATGAGCAATGTATTTCAAGGGGCACAATCTAGGACCTATCATCAACTTTGCTCCTGACAGATGGCAGAATTCAAGGCATATTAGTGATTGACATAGTTCAATCTTGGCTCTGTACACATTTACTTTTTCTTTTAAATAACTTAATTTTTACCATAGTTTTACATTTACAGAAAAAATTAAGAAGACAGTGTACCACAGAAAGAGTTCCCATATATCTCATACCTAGTTTCCTCTACTTTTAACAACTTATGTTAGCATGGTATATTGGTTACAGTTAATAGACCAATATGGATACATTAGTATTATAAAATTCCATATTTCATTTAGATTTAACTAGTTTTCACTAATGGTCTTTTCTGTTCCAGGATCCCACATAGGATGGCATATTATATTTAGTCATTCTGTCTCATTCAGCTCTTCTCATATCTGTTTTACAAAGCTAAGTCAGAGAAGCTCCTCCACGGTTTCTACAGTACATTACTCTGTTGCTTCCATTCTTGGCCTTCTGGACCCATGTACAACTAAAAGTTTAACATGTAAGGCATTCTCCCCAATGCTGACTTTAAAAGGTCAGAAAATAATGGGAAAGAATAATAGTCTAACACTCAAAAATCCATAGCACCAGTGTAGGTGCTGCATAAATATTTCACCAAGTTTGTACAAGGATCTAGTGAGGGAATGTGCATGAAGCCTTCTGATGCACCTGTCTCTTTGGTTTTCGTTAGTGACAGAGGCTGGGATGCTTCCTTGCTGTCCTGGTCCTCCAATTTGCTTTTATAACTATGACTGGCTCTGTATTCAAGTTTAACCAAAATGATGTAAGAGAAAGATATTAGATAAGGTTACCAGGAAAGTTTACATAAAGTACAAACTAACATGGCATCTCATTTGGCCCTTTACTGTTTGGTCTACTCCATGATTCCTATGTAGAATATAAAAACTGATCTTGATTAACAGAAATACAGCAGTTATCATCTTGTCGATGGAAACTGAATGCTAAGTTGGAATAATAAGATAGTAGGAAGAATGTCCCCTTTTGCCTTTTTTTTTTTTTTTTTTGGAATTTGCTTAAGCCTCAAACAGCCTATCTCCAGAATGTTTGTGTTAAACAATTTTCTTATATATGTCAATACTAGTTAATTATTTGCTTGCTGCCATTGAATACAATCCTAGTTGATATTGTAGGTAAAATCTTTCATATAGCCTAGTACAGGTACTGTGAATTTTAATAGATACTATTATGAAGACATCTACCAGTTCAAAAAATTAAAACCACTAAACAAAATATAAATATCTAGGCAATTTTAAATTTTAGTTTCCCTTAATGACAAAATATTTTTGGTATGTATTTTTATACAAAGTGAATAAAGCAGGTCTTTAGCTCTTTGCCAATACACATTACCAAAAGAGAAAAGCTACTATACATGAGAATTGGAGCTCACAGGCCAAAGCACAAGATAACTGAAAAACAGAAAGACTTCAAAAGAAAAACAGAATTGCACAATATATATCATCTGAAGAAGAATTACTGAAGCAGTGAACAGATAATTAAAATAAGCTGATAAGTATATTTAACCAAGAAATGGAAGATATTACCATGTTAGATGATAATGAGATAAACAGAAGAGGTAAACTATATTACATGACGTAAATTTCTGAAAATGAATTTGGAGTTGAATGATCAACCATATGGAGTAAATTTCACAGAAAATATTGGGACAGATTAATGGTATATAGGAAACAAAAGAAAACTTAAGAAATAAAGAGAAAGAAGTATTAATATCCAAAAAAAAACATGAATATAATAAAGAGAACAATAAAAAGAAAAAGAAGGGAAGAGTAGAAGTTTCCCAGACTCATATTTGGAAGACCTCAGACTAAATGGTTCATTGAGTCTCTGCAAGGTGAGAGAAGGAAAAAGTTAATCTAAATATATAGTAAAATTTAATACACTAATTACAAGTAGAAAATCCTTAACCTCTTAATAAGAAAACTAATTGACAATGGATGAGCATATTTGTAAAATATGAAATCAATAGAAGATTAATATCTAAAATATATATGGAACTTCTACAAATCAACATTAATATAGTAGGAATACAATTGAAAATTAAGTGATATGATCAACATATTTGTTAAAGAAGATATCTCAGAAGGCTTATGAGAATAAGAAAGAATATTTAAAATGTTAATAAACATAAAAATACACATCAAAACATACATGAGAAATAAATCTATATTTCTTATAGTGGCAAAACTTACATTGCTGAAAAATATTTATAGAGGAGAAGTGGGAACACTGATATGGACTACATTCAAGTTGTAAATATTCAAGAAGTAAACACAATGGGAGCCCTTGAATGACTTCTAGTTTTGACAAAAAACAACTTCTAAGAATCTAAATATAAGACTACCTCATTTCTCACACAAGAGTTCAATGACTCTAGCCTCTGCAAGAAAATATTTTCTATAAATTTCTAGGGGCAAATATTGTTCATGAACAAATACTGTTTGATTTATTATTCTTAGTAAACACCCAGAAATCAAGCATGGTCTACTAAAAATGGATTCTGCAACTCAAAATGCACCAAGCAAACAAATGTCAAATGTTCTTAGGCAGAACTCTGCAACAGAGAAAGCTGGAATAGTTTCAACATTCCTCACATTCCCTTTGGGCATTTCTTTCCCCTGCTGCATCTATACATGTCTATATATATTATTCCCTTTCTGAAGCCAAGCTTACTTGACAGAGTATTTTCTAATATAATGTTCTCAAAGTATAATCCATACAAATCTCAATTTGTTAAAAAAAAATGCAAATCCTCAACTGCATAGAAGACCTTATAATAAATACTAATCCCATTCTGTAGGAGCTAAATACATTTAAAGAACACATCTGAGTTGATGTTGTTAAATCAACTCTGCTCTAAGCACCCAGGGCTTGTGACTGCGAAGATTCCTCAATTCCATGAAGATCTCAAGGCACAAAGGGACAAATGCACTAGATTTTAACAGTTAAACAGAAGAACTTAAATAGTCAGCATATTATTATTAAAAAACAAAAGTTGGTATTGAATAGTGAAGAATAAAATTAATAATCATTAAAGATTAAACATATTCAACACACAGAGTACCTAAATTTATACTAGTTCAAGTGAGGATAAACTTAATTCAGCAATTAATGATACGCTTACTCAAAAACATCTATTTCTGCTTTATTGACTATGCCAAAGCCTTTGAAAGTGTGGAGCACAATAAACTGTGGAAAATTCTAAAAAAGAGATGGGAATACCAGACCACCTGACCTGCCTCTTGTGAAACCTATATGCAGGTTAGAAGCAACAGTTAGAACTGGACATGGAACAACAGCTTGGTTCCACATAGGAAAAGGAGTATGTCAAGGCTATATATTGTCACCCTGCTTA
Organism: Madoqua kirkii; assembly: GCA_006408675.1. NCBI lineage: Eukaryota > Metazoa > Chordata > Mammalia > Artiodactyla > Bovidae > Madoqua > Madoqua kirkii. The sequence goes on along the minus strand of SJYC01129976.1, from coordinate 5,776 downwards.
TTTAACTTATATGCAGAGTACATCATGATAAATGCTGGGCTGGAGGAAGCACAAGCTGGAATCAAAATTGCTGGGAGAAATATCAATAACCTCAGATATGCAGATGACACCAACGTTATGGCAAAAAGTGAAGAGGAATTAAAAAGCCTGTTGATGAAAGTGAAAGAGGAGAGTGAAAAAGTTGGCTTAAAGCTCAACATTCAGAAAACTAAGATTACGGCATCCAGTACCATCACTTCATGGCAAATAGATGGGGAAGCAGTGGAAACAATGCCAGACTTTACTTTTGAGGGCTCCAAAATCACTGCAGATGGTGAATGCAGCCATGAAATTAAAAGATGCTTACTCCTTGGAAAGTAAGTTATGACCAACCTAGACAGCATATTGGAAAGCAGAGACATTACTTTGCCAACAAAGGTCTGTCTAGTCAAGGCTATGGTTTTTCCTGTGGTTATGTATGGATGTGAGAGTTGGACTGTGAAGAAAGCTGAGCGATGAAGAATTGATGCTTTAGAACTGTGGTGCTGGAGAGGACTCTTGAGAATGAATCCCTTGGACTGCAAGGAGATCCAACCAGTCCATCCTAAAGGAGATCAGTCCTGAGTGTTCAATGGAAAGACTGATGTTGAAGCTGAAACTCCAATACTTTGGCCACCTCATGCGAAGAGTTGACTCATTGGAAAAGACTCTGATGCTGGGAGGGATTGGGGGCAGGAGGAGAAGGGGACGACAGAGGATGAGATGGCTGGATGGCATCACCGATTTGATACACATGAGGTTGGGTAAACTCCAGGAGTTCGTGATGGACAGGGAGGCCTGGTGAGCTGTGATTCACGGAGTTGCAAATAGTTGGACACAACTGAGCTACTGAACTGAACTGAACAAGAAAGGAATGTACCCCTCAGCAAGAATAAAGTGGTCCTGTACAGAATCTATGTATAAAAGGAATCTCCTACTCGAAATATATCCTCCTAGAAGATAACAGAGTAAATAAGTACTAGAGAAGCTGGAACTAAATTCTAAGACATTCTTGAAAGAGAGCTAAAAATGGGATATATTTAGGTACATTTTATCTCAGTTGATAGAGAGACTAAAGTTGCCTCAGATTTACAAAGAGTAGAATGTTAACTTTTAATGGATTTTCTGTTAACTTTGAAGTCTGTCATAATAAATTCATTATAAATGGTTACTTTATGTCAGTTAACACTTGTTCTAAGTCTGACTACCTTATTCCAATTTGAAAAACTGTCTTCCACCACTCATAAAATCTGTCCTGAGTCTTATTAACTTTGTGGGTGAAATCAAGTAAATTATAAAACAAACTAATAGAAAACAAACACAGTTAGTAAAAGAAAAATCAAACATATGATATATGCCCACCTTTGTGTGTGAAATACTTATAAAAGTGTGTCAACTTGCTCAGGATGAACTACATTTCCCCAAATTCACTGTATTGTATGTTTCTGGTAAGGGGAGGTCACAAGAATGATTATGGAAGATTTGGAAGCAGCAGCCATTCCTTACCAAAGGCGCACACTGATGCTGCTCAGCAGATTCACCTCACTGGTGTGAACCAGCAGCTGAGTCTGCAATTGTCCTCCCTCCTCAGGATTACCCATTTGCTGCTTTCATTCCTGGATCAGGAGTGTGTGTTTATCTCTCTGACAAAGGGCACCAGCATATGCAGGATACCCATGTCAGTAAAGTCAGGAGCAATAGACCAGATTCAGAGTCCCAGTGGACTTGTACGCAGCTCAAGCTTGTGGGTTCCAGCCTGCCCTTGATCTTTCCCACCTTGTATCTACCTTCCTTTCTTACCTGTGGATTCTGAGCTCTGGCATCAGATGTGGAGACAACAGTCTCCACCAGGATTATTTAATTAATTCCCACAATTACATAAGATCAAGTCAGTGTAACAAATGTATTTAATATATTTGCATGTTTTTTAGGTCCTACTGGTTCTGATTCTCTGATTGTGTTCTCATAATGGTCATATGAAATAACTCCTATATTCCCACTTTGGAGATGAGGAAATGGAATCGGTGGTTAAAAACCTGCCCAAGGTCACATGGCAAACAAGTAATACAGTCAATGTCAGAACCAGTCAGCTAAGCCTCATCCTTTATTAAAAAAAAAAAGAAGAAGAAGAAGAAGAAGAAGAAGGAGAAGAAGAATGATGTTTGGCACAGTAACCCATATAAATATATAAAGTTGCTAATACATAGCAAGTAACCTCAAGGTGTCATTTTTCTTATCTGGGTACTTGAATACATCAAATGTATCAGTTGACAATGTAAGAATCCTTATGAACTGTATAGAGCACGCATCTGCTGAACTTGCACTGAATGAACTGGAACACAGTTAATGTTTTGCTTTTCTTATCATTGTACAGCTCTCTCAAGGTGAATCAGAAATGAATGATTAATCACCTACTTACATTTGGCTTTATTTATGAAATCTCACACAATCAATAATTGATTGCTCTCTAGAAGAAGCGACTCATAGGCACTGAAAATGGCATATTTCTTCCTTCCGGAAAAGAAGAAGACACATGCTTGATTTTTTTTTTTTTTGAGATAATGGGGTGGGAATAGGGCAGGTCAGCTGACACTGACTGCCTGATTTTAAACAGCTGGAGAGCAGTAACAGTCTGGGAGTTCTTGTTTATTTTCCCCAAAGACAAAAATTTTCATTTCTGGCTAACATATAGAATAATCTTCAATGGAACAAAATTACATTCATTAATTAGCAGTGACAGCACTAATTTTGTTTTGTTTGCATTGCATTTTTTTTTTCAAATTAGAGTTTAACTTCAGCTATACTTGCCTAGAAACACTGGACATGAAGAATATGGAATTTTTAATACAGTCAATCAACTTCAGTTGTTTTCATGTTTCACACTGATTTTTTTCTTTTTTCCAATTTTGAGCATTTTTCATTTCTTTTTTGTTTCTTATTTCATTGTTAGAGAAACTCCTAAAATAAAGGAGAAATGGGTATTTCTGATGAGGGCAAGTGAGTAGCATTTAGCTTGAGTACAAAAGGTAAGCTGAGAGATTACACAGAATGCAAGGAATATAATCTAAATTTCTATAACAACAGCCAATAGCAAAAGGTTTCAAATACTGGAGCAGTTAAGTTGATTATGTTAAATCCAGTTCCAAGATGTCGGTCGAGAGAACCTCTGTCAGGGGCAAGATATGGCTGATCATGCAATATTCTCCCAGAAATATCTCCCACATGCTAATGACAAGAGAGTCCCAGGGCATTTGGTTTAGGAGAAGAAAGAGAAAGGATGGGAGTGGGCGACAGCAAAAAGGGCAGATTTTTGGAGTTTATTTTAGTTTATTTTGTTGCTTCTTTGTTTTATAAAGGGTTGATCTATATTTAACTTTGCATCTGGCTTCATTTTTTTTTTTTCAACTTAAAGGGCTGACTTCGTATTTTCATATCATAAAATTTGTTTTCAACTGATCATGACCATTATGTTTAACACTAAACAGTGGCAAAACTCCAAATAGCTATACGAAAATGGTGCATAAAGGTGGAATACACGTGGACTATTTTAGTACTGGTGATAGTGCCCTCCACCCTTATAAAGGGGGGAAAAAAACAGAACTTCTGATGGGAGTGGGCGACAGCAAAAAGGGCAGATTTTTGGAGTTTATTTTAGTTTATTTTGTTGCTTCTTTGTTTTATAAAGGGTTGATCTATATTTAACTTTGCATCTGGCTTCATTTTTTTTTTTTCAACTTAAAGGGCTGACTTTGTATTTTCATATCATAAAATTTGTTTTCAACTGATCATGACCATTATGTTTAACACTAAACAGTGGCAAAACTCCAAATAGCTATACGAAAATGGTCCATAAAGGTGGAATACACGTGGACTATTTTAGTACTGGTGATAGTGCCCTCCACCCTTATAAAGGGGGGAAAAAAACAGAACTTCAGTGCATTAGTAAATACAGAGGATTTCATATTAAACTATTTAATAGTGTAACAGTAATGTCAGTGCAAAGAAGACAACAGTGATTTCTTTCCAACAATTCTGGAAGATGATAGTGGTCTTAAATATATGTTATTTTCCATTTATGCCTTGTGAGCTTTGAATATTTAGATTGTATTTTTTTTCCAAGTTAAGTTTTGTCCCCAGATTTTTGTCTGCAAGTCTGTGACAATGATGCAGTAACGATGATATATCTCAGAATAGCACTGCCTAAACACCACCTGTAAAAACAGCAGGAAGGCAATATAGCAAGGAATAGAACAGCAGGTGAGATAGTGTTTGTATAAGTGCCAGCTACGTATTTGTTAAAGCTAATGAAGTGTAAAAGGAAATGCGACTTATTCTCATCTTGTCCAGAATTTGGAGGCATGTTGAGGAGTAAATCCCAAAAGAGAAGGATGGAAAATTGCCTAGATTGAGTAAAATCATGGCCAACAAGAGAGAAGGACATTTATTTCTTGACTCTACAATAACCAGATGTCAAGATAGTAAAAGAGAATGTGTTGGTCCTTGGAAATGTCAGTTACCATATGTGACAGGGGGCAGTTTATTCTTTTAATTTTTATTTTACTGCCCACAATTCTGGAGGGAGATTAACACGAACGTGTGAAGCTTCTCTCTGAAGCTGGGTGGTGAGGTATGCATCTTGATGAGTCATATTTTCAGGAATTAAAGTGCTAAAGTAAAATGAGGTATCTAATTCAATTTTTATCAGCTAAATCAGGAGGTCAAATCATAAATATATTTATCTCCCATTGGTAACACTGAAAATTATCCCTTCCTTATACCAATGAGATGCACCTCTTCCTACTCCTCATTACACCAAACTTTATTAACATGCATTTAAGTAATATAGATTTAATACTGAAGCAAAACAGTGTGAACTCTATATGAAAGTTTATAATTCCCTAAACAACACTGAGCCATTATTGGGAATTTAATAAAAGTTATCTTTAAAGAAAACTGGTTTGAAAATTCAGGCCCCTCAAAATACATTCTTAAAATTTTTCCTTTTTTAGATCATGATTCTTAAATTTCAACTTGCACTTGAATTACATATACAAAATCACCTATATTTATATTCTTCGAAAATGCTTGACATTGGTCAACATGCAGACATTTTAGCCTAACTCCATCTAACATACAATCTAGACTATATGAATCTGGACACAAAAATATAAGAATTTTATAAAAGAAATTAAGGAAACAATTCCGTTCACCATTGCAATGAAAAGAATAAAGTACCTCGGAGTACACCTACCTAAAGAAACTAAGGACCTATATATCGAAAACTATAAAACACTGATGAAACAAATCAAAGAGGACACTAATAGATGGAGAAATATTCCATGTTCATGGATCAGAAGAGTCAATATAGTGAAAATGAGTATACTACCCAAAGCAATTTACAGATTCAATGCAATCCCCATCAAGCTACCAACAGTATTTTTCACAGAACTAGAACAAATAATCTCAAGATTTGTATGGAAATACAAAAAACCGCGAATAGCAAAGGCAATCTTGAGAAAGAAGAATGGTACTGGAGGAATCAACTTGCCTGACTTCAGGCTCTACTACAAAGCCACAGTCATTAAGACAGTATGGTACTGGCACAAAGACAGAAATATAGACCAATGGAACAAGATAGAAAGCCCTGAGATAAACCCACACACCTATGGACACGTTATCTTCGACAAAGGAGGCAAGAACATACAATGGAGTAAAGACAGTCTCTTTAACAGGTGGTGCTGGAAAAGCTGGTCAACCA
>SJYC01129975.1:0-10665 GCA_006408675.1 Madoqua kirkii | reverse complement strand
TGGAGTATTACTCAGCCCTCAAAAAGTATAAGTTTGACGCAGTTCTAATGAGATGGATGAAACTGGAGCCAATTATACAGAGTGAAGTAAGCCAGAAAGAAAAATACCAATACAGTATACTGACACATATGGAATTTAGAAGACAGTAATGATGACCCCGAAAGTGAGACAATATAAGACACACAGAGGTATAGAATGGACTTTTGGCTTTAGAGGGAGAGGGAGAGGGTGGGAAGATCTGGGAGAATGACAACGAAACATGTATACAATCATATGGGAGATGAAGCACCAGTCTATGTTCAATACAGGATACAGGATGCTTGGGGCCGGTGTATGGTATGAACCAGGGGGATGGGCAGGGAAGGGAGGTGGGAGGGGGCTTTAACATGGGGAGATCTTGTACACCTGTGGCTGATTCATGTCGATGTATGGCAGAACCAATACAGTACTGTGAAGTGGAATAAGCATTAAACAAAAATTTAAAAAAAATAAAAAATAAAAAAAAATAAAACAAAGAAGGAAAAAACAACAACAAAAAAAAGAATTTTATAAAGCCTCTAAAGCTTTATAATGATTCCTCATTTTTGCAATCCTAGAAATTAAAGAACTGGATTATGCAACTGTAAGAGATAGCTTGGAAACTCCAAAATACATACAGCAGATGATTTAAAAGTATAGCTGGAATTCTGTGGCACAAGCTGAAGGAGCTCACAGGCAGAAATTTTCTCTTTCAGGGAAGCCTCAGTTCTGCTGTTAAGGCCTTCCAAAGGATAGTACCAACTTTCCTCCCCAGATTACCTAGTGTAATCTTGCTTATTAAGTCAAATTATTAAAGATATTAATTACATCTCCAAAATACCTTCAAAACATAATTTAGGTAACTGAAGACTATAGCCTAGGCAAGGTGACACATAAACATTCCAACTGTTATATCCTTCATTGACAGAACAGATTATGCTTTTTCTAAGGAGCAACTAAATTATTTGGGGAACTTTTTCAGATAGAATAACACAGTTTTGTTTTTCCCCATATTTTCTGTAATAATCATACCCTTTGGAGGATCACGTTAAGTGTGCATACATTTTTAAGTTTTAATTTGTATTATGGAAAACTCCAAACGTACGATAATGCAGAGAATAATACAATGAAGGCCAATGTACCCATCATCCAGCATCAACAATCATCATTTTACCATTCTAACATGTATGTGTGTATATATATATATGCACGTGTATATTAAAGGTTATGTGTGTGTTAGTTGCTTTTTGTTTTTCCCCATATTTTCTGTAATAATCATACCCTTTGGAGGATCACGTTAAGTGTGCATACATTTTTAAGTTTTAATTTGTATTATGGAAAACTCCAAACGTACGATAATGCAGAGAATAATACAATGAAGGCCAATGTACCCATCATCCAGCATCAACAATCATCATTTTACCATTCTAACATGTATGTGTGTATATATATATATGCACGTGTATATTAAAGGTTATGTGTGTGTTAGTTGCACAGTCGTGCTCGACTCTTTGCAACCCCATGGGCTGCAATCCACCAGGTTCCTCTGTCGATGAGATTTTCCAGGCAAAGATACTGGAGTGGGTTGCCATTTCCTTCTCCAGGGGATCTTTCCAACCCAGGGATCAAACCTGGGTCTCCTGCACTGCAGGCAGATTCTTTACCAATTGAGCTACACCTTTAATCACTAGGATGCACTTCTGCCTGGATTTGAATCTCAGTCTATGAAAGGCATGAGGACACATGGCTAAAGGAGTAGCAGAATTATGTTTTTCCTTTCAACCTAGAGGATAAAACTTCTGAGTTAAAACTTGGCCAGAATAATCTGCACTACCGTTTTCTTTCTCCTTTAAATTTTTCTCCAGTAAATATCAAATTTTATGAAACCATCATTTATTGCGTGTATGTAACTTTGCTACTGAATAATAATATATTAAGGAAATTCTAGAGAAGGATAAAAGCAAGTAATGTAAATCATAGATAGCAGGATAAAGATAGATGCTCAAAAATTTTAAATAATATAATTCAAAAGGATATGAGAAGAATCACTTTAACAGTATAACAAAAGCAAGGTTAGCATTTAATTTCAGATTGGAAAGTAAGGTGAGAGAGAAGACAAGGGGTTTACTTATTTATCCTGTAAAAGTTTCAGGCTCTATGACAGTTGATAAAATGTTGGAATGCCACATTGCTCCTAGTTAGTGCCGTACTGCTTTAATGTAAAACTTACGCTCAAATGCCATTTTCTCTCATAAGGTTTAAATGAGCCGATGGATTCTGAAAAATGTACTGGCAGCTAAAGTCTAAGAGTTATGGTGTTAATAGAAGTGCAGATCTCTCTATTTTGTACCAGAAATAGGTGTGTTAGAGTCCACAGGGAAGGGAGGCAAGGCTCCTTAAAATTATTTAGTAACAGAAGTGAACGCCACATGATTATTACCCTTGTCTTAGGGAAATATGCATGATAATGTATTCATTATTGATTCTTGCTCTGTAGGACCCCTGCTTCGGCTCATTGCTCATTTTAAATGGCTCAGTAAGTCACAAGAGTTGTCAGTATTCCCTCACTTAGCTTTACATCATTTGTTTACAGCATCTGCTCAACAACAGTCTGCTTTATGGATGAACTCTATAGATTGTGAAGATTTAATGCATAATGCAGGTGTATATTAAATCTGTTACACATATGTCATGAACACAATGGGATTGTTAGGAGACAACTACGGATAACTGTGCATTGTTTTATTCTGTATTCCAAACACTTAATGTGATGCCTATAACATGATACGGACTCTATGAATGCTTCTTGAATAGGTAGGTGTGTAAATGAAAGAATGGAACTCAATTCTTTTTTTAATTAGCTGATTTTCATATAAAACTCTGCACAGTAGCATACACTGTTGTCTTTTGCTTGAAATTCTTTCTAATTCTTTGTCTATTTAAACTCTCCTCTTCAAGGACTACCTTCATCCTCATAGTCTCCATAAGCTTACTTGATCATTTAATCAAATGTTGTTTTATTCCCTGACTAACCAGTAGATGCTTTACAAATACTTGGAGAAAAAGATAAATTGTACACTAAATAATCATGTATAAACAGAAAAATAAGATCAATATAATAACAAATTAGTACTGTGTTTTCTTAAAAAAAAAAAAAAAAACAAGAATAAAGTTTGAATTCGGGTTCTGTGTATTAAAAATAAATAAACCCTTACTCACCAGAAGTCCTGCCCTAAGCACCTTGTAAACAGGATACACAGAAGACTCTCATCATAATGTAAATCTGTTTGAGACAAAATATTTTATTGTGAGAAGACCCCACTTAATTATTTTTCTATTTTAGAAGAACTCATTTCAGTTAATTATTTTTCTATATAACAAACATACACTTGAAAGGGGATAAATATTCAGCAGAAGGAAATTAGCGTTTTATCACTCCATTTCATCTAGTGCAGTTTGACGTACTGATAACCTTTTCCATTAGAAAGCTAACAGTGGAACAGCAATTTTTTCAAGAACAAAACTAAAGTTGTAAGAAAGTCATCAATATAAATATTAAAATTTCTTTTAAAGAAAATCAAGCATTATTAGTTCTTTCACTAGTCCACCAACGTCAGCGACATTTGAGTTGGACACCACTGCATGGTTAAGCACACGCACCCACAAGGACTGTCAGCTTCTTTGAAAAGGCTAAAATGTATTGTCTGAATAAATCCAAGTCATTCCTGGTGGAAGGGTAAACAATGTAACATTATCCATTTATCCATTCAATTTACAAATATATACTGACGTTCTGAGGCGGGGAGAGCGGGGGAGGTTCTGAGGGAGGAAAAGCTCTGGGAGTAGTTTTTATTTCTTGTTCGCCTCTTTCCGCCTTTGGCCCGAGACCTTTTCCTACTCTTACCTGGCCAGGCCCTCTGGTAAGAACAGCTGTTCTGTGGCTCTGAGTCGGGGAGGGGTAGTGAGGACTGGGGTTTGCATGACAGGTCACATGAGCCAGACGCCTCACGGACGACTCTCGAACGAGGGAATCCAACGTCCTTGGCACCCGGCGTTTCTTACCCAGGATTCCTCTGCCAGCCGCGTGGAACTCCTGAGATCCCGCGAGATCGAGTTTCCTCAGGGAAAGCATGGGCAGCCCTGGGGGAAAGCGTGGGCTGCCGCGGAACGGCTCAGTTGGGGTTTCGCTGTTTTAGGAGCCGTCACTGACCCTTAGCGTGTCCTCTTAACTCCCCTGTGTCAGGGCATACTTTTCCTCTCTGCCCCCACTTCCCTGCTACCCTCAAACACACCTGAAGATGCTTAAGCCTAACTTGCGGGCTGCAATAGCGTCCTGATTGCCTTCGTTGGAATTCCCACACTGCACTTGGTCCATATTGAGGCGATGCAGAAGCCTTCCCCAGAGTCTGTGTGTGAGAGAGAGAGAGAGAGACAGAGACAGAGAGAGACAGACACAGAGAGAGAGAGACAGAGAGAGAACAGTGGTATAGTGCTTTGACTCACCAGGCCTTCATATAGGGCAGGGCAGGCAGCTGCGGTCCTGGGTATGAGGCATCTGCTGCTGCTGCTGCTAAGTCGCTTCAGTCGTGTCTGACTCTGTGCAACTCCATAGACGGCAGCCCACCAGGCTCCCCCATCCCTGGGATTCTCCAGGCAAGAACACTGGAGTGGGTTGCGTTTCCTTCTCCAATGCTTGAAAGTGAAGTCGCTCAGTCGTGTCCGACTCTTCGTATAAGCCATCATCCTTCATCATTTGAAGGCAAAGAGTGCTCTGCACAGACACAGAACTTTCCAGTGTTAGTTCCTAGACTTAAGTCATTGACGCATTTCTGAAGGTACATTTGAAACTTACAAGTTCCAGCAAGTGGCAGATCTTTTCTTCCAGGCAGCAGGTACCTTTAAAGTTCCCACTAGTAAATAAAATAAAATATTCATAATTATAAGTTGTATAGTAAAATCTTAGCTAGAGTGATTTCCATGGTTTCAGTAAACAAAATTGCAAGTTTAAAAATATTCTTTAATGGGATGACTTAAAAGAGGAATCATGAGTAAGGTTTTCATGAGATCACAGCTGAGGTTCTAGATTTCCAAAGATATGACAAATTATCATATGAGTTTTAATTGGATTGTTCACTGAGGAATCACAAATGCATCTGCTTTACAAAAGCAATGAGATCATAAAAAATGCTAACCTTCTAAACTTGTTCCATTTCTAACTCCTCCCTCAAGATTCATCACCATGGTTTCTGTTTTACATTCCACTCATGATTCTGACTCATTTTCCTTCTAGCCACTGGTTCTAGCTTTCAGGCAGTTCTTTAGTTCATATTCTCAACTAAATAGATCTGCTTATAGGGATGTGAGTGCTTCCCTGGTGGCTCAGAGGTTAAAGTGTCTGCCTGGAATGCAGGAGACCTGGGTCGGGAAGATCCCCTGGAGAAGGCAATGGCAACCCACTCCAGTAGTCTTGCCTGGAGAATCCCATGGACAGAGGAGCCTGGTAGGCTACAGTCCATGGGGTTGCAAAGAGTCGAACACGACTGAGTGACTTTGCTTACTTACTTACTATAGGGATGTGAGAGTGAGTGAAAATATGGCTTTTCCTATATTATAGACCCTGTAGTCTTTGGGAGGAAGAAAAGCAAGATGAGAGAATGAGTCTCAATGACTAACACACTTTTCTCCTGCTAATTTTGACAGTGTCCATCCTTCATAGCATAATACTTATTGTAATGACTACAACACCTCTGACATTTTGTGTTGCTTTCCCAAACTTGGTGTTGACAAAGACTACAGGAAGTGAACTACTAGATATTCTTTCTAAGGCAGGAAATGAAAGAAGAGGCAGTGGAAAAAAAAATCACAACCTACCAAAGATGAGGAAAACTTTAAAAGTTACTTTCAGAAAAGACTGTTCGGATAGTTGGTACCTAATTACTGTAAATGTTATACTCGTTAAAAGAGTAGATGGACTGATGAAGTTGCAAGTAGGCTGCCATAATCTGTATCCACCCTTCAGTTATGGAAGTAGTTTTTGAAGGAACTTCCGGATCTGTACACAGTAGAAGTACAGTTGAGCCATTGTAAAAGCATCTCTGGTCTTATACCAGTTGGTGATCTGGTTGGGAATTACTGTCTGAGTCTGCAGAATAGCTCTCTTAGGCCCACTTGCAGGGCCCAGGGAGTCAAAGATTTGGGATTAGATCATGCTACACAAATAGTCTTCCCAAATAAAGGTTTCCATTGGGCTTGGTGTAAGATTGGGCTTTATGACTTCCTAAAACATCAAGGCCCCATCAGAGTGTACCATTTAAATAAGGAAGCTCAATTTTCTTTATATACAGAGAAACAATTGACAATTGAGTTATCATAAATGTGCCCACCTCCCTTCAGGTAAGTTTATAAGGACTTCTGAAACACAGAAGGTGACCAACAAAGAGATAATACTGAAAAAAAGTGTATATGCTGAATGATCCAGTATTCTTACCTAGGAAATCCCATGGACAGAGGAGCCTGTCCAGCTATACTCCACGGTGTCACAAAAAGTCAGAAAGGACTGAGGGACTAATACTTTCATTTTAATTTTATGTAAATCAGGTAGGGTAAAGGAAGATTGGGGTGATGCATGGTTAGTGAAGTCCCTAATACCAGTAATAAACCTTTTAGAACAATCCATATACAAAATGTTGCATTCCCTTTAATGATGAAAAGATGTAGACTTTGGAGATAAAAAAGAAGTTTGAGAGACAAAAAGTCTAGATACTGGTTAATAGAAAGCTGTCTGAAATGGATAACATATCATTTGGAAATGAGTTTGATCTTTATCTATTAGACCTAATTGCAGAATGTCTTGCAAGAAATAGAGATATTATTTACAGTGAATTTACAACCTGTTTCTTAATCAAAGGAAGTTAAATACAAGGGTTAGATAAAATAGGCTGACTTTTTTTCTGCTAGATTGAAGATAGAGCTAGTTGAATGAAAGGAAACAAACAGGTGAAAGCACAAGCAACAAAAATAAGTGTCATACCTATTAGTGTAACTAGTTGAAAATTGAAAAAGTGTTAGACTACATTAGATCCACCACCTTTTATGTGTATCAGTAAAACACTATAAAAAGTAGCTCTGGGGAATAAATAATTATTAACAGAAAATTTAATGGCACACAGTATGTAAAATATCTCAATTTGGAAAGAGTCACTTTATAGTAATCAGCAAGGGTCAAAAATGTTTATTCCATATTATTAACACTCTGTGTAAGTTCTGAGAATAGTGATAAGTAGAGTTAAGTCACATATTAACAGGGACAGAGATGACTTTTGTAGATAATTTTTAGGCTGACACAAAAATTCAAAAGATATAAAATTTTACTATTCAATTTCATGGAATAGTAATCATCATTATGAATTTCTTTCAATAATTTGATTATTGCTTTTAAGAGTATGCAAGGTAAAGAAACATTACTGTTGCTGTTTTATTAAAAATAATGGTATATAATGCTTGAAATAATTAAGATTGCCTGTGGACTGTAAGTCCTGGGATCAGCCCAATTTATCAGTTTTCACTTAAGCTGAAAAACACCCCAACAATATTTCACAGTGCTGACTGTGAGATGCATGTTATCTTTAACACTCTGAAAAATAAATTGTAGAATAGTTATATTTGGAATGGAAATTATAAAAAGAAAGCATAAAGATTATATGATTATATAAATTATGTCAGCAACTTTTGAGCTATAACAAAAGTGGTCTTGTACAATGACTTTTATTGTTTATTTTTCATAGTGTGATACAGTTTTATTTGCTAAATGTTTTTCTAAGCTTGCCTCTAAGGGCACCATGTATATTACAGTTAATTCTAATTCTAATGTCATATAAACTCACTGGGTTTCATTATTAATATATTTATAATAACAAAGCTTTTGTATAGAAGTAAGCTAGGAACAGATGTTTATTTTTTGCCTTTATTGTGGCTGTGTTGCAGGAGTTTTCTGTAAAAGTGAGATTTGCAATACCTACAAGCATGAAAGTGATTTTACTCTCTTCCTGTGTTCACAAAGCAAATAAGAAACTCTTTTATGTCAATAGCAAGAAAACAAGAATAATGAAGAAAAATAATTAGAAAGCTGAATCAACAGGAAAATAAAAACAGAAACAAAGAAAATCACATGGTTATAATAAAATTTTCTTGGAAAAAATGCTTATTTAATGAAATCTTCATAGCATTTTAGGATGGATGAGAACTATTTGTTCTCCCATTTGTTCTCTACTAACTATGCCCAACCATGGTTACCTTCCGAGATCAGAAAAGACTGGGGACATTCAGGGTACTATGGTATAGATGAGACCTATTTGGTAAGTGTTACTAAGTCGTTTTGTTTTTCAAATATATAAGACAAAATCATAATAACTTTCCTAATTTTAAGACCATTTTTATAACTAGTTGACTTCAAGTGAAATAATATATTTGAAAGATATGATTGTTTCTTTCCTTGTCCCTAGAAATTACTACAATTATTGCCTTGACTAATTTATTTAACCCAAGACAATAAAACTTTCTAATTTTCAAAATAAGGACCATGTTATTTATCTTGTGGTATTATGATTAAAATTCAATAAGAAATCAGGAATGGCGTCATCAAAATGACAGAATAAGCAATCCCAAATATCCATTTCCCCAAAGAAACATTGAAAACAAGCATAAACTGTCAGGACCAGTTCTTTCATACTCTAAAAAATAGCCAAAGATATAGCAAACAAACAAATTCTAAACAAACAAAAAAGAAAAATAAAAATATTAAAATAAGAAACAAACTTTGGGCACTTTTATTTGTCTTTGTCCCACCACTCCCTAGACTCAGTGGTGGTCTTGAAGATAGTAGCTGGTCCTTCCAAAGGAAGCAGAGCAGATCTCATTCACAAATTATGTTACTTTGTTCTAAGTTGTCTGAAGACTAGCTGAAGAACAGATGCCAGGTGCTCATTTTTGTTTTACCTAACTCAATATCTGTCAGGAACAGAAAAGTGATAGACATTGTTAGAAAAATACTGTAACACTGTAAGGTTAATGAAAAACAACTAGGTAATAGAGACAAAAGATTACAGTTGGGACCTAAAATACACTTCCTTAATATGCTAGGTAAACCCGGGAAGATAATTTATTTGGGAAACTAGGATGTTCAAAAGTACCCATCAGTTCAGTTCAGTTCAGTTCAGTCGCTCAGTCGTGTCCGACTCTGTGACTCCATGAATCACAGCACACAGGCCTCCCTGCCCATCACCAACTCCCGGCGTTCACTCAGACTCACATCCACTGAGTCAGTGATGCCATCCAGCCATCTCATCCTCTGTCATCACCTTCTCCTCCTGCCCCCAATCCCTCCCAGCATCAGGGTCTTTTCCAGTGAGTTAACTCTTCACATGAGGTGGCCAAAGTATTGGAGTTTCAGCTTTAGCATCTGTCCTTCCAAAGAACACCCAGGGCTGATCTCCTTCAGAATGGACTGGTTGGATCTCCTTGCAGTCCAAGGGACTCTCAAGAGTCTTCTCCAAACCACAGTTCAAAAGCATCAATTCTTCGACACTCAGCTTTCTTCACAGTCCAACACTCACAGCCATACATGACCACTGGAAAAACCATAGCCTTGACTAGATAGACCTTTGTTGGTAAAGTAATGTCTGCTTTTGAATATGCTATCTAGGTTGGTCATGTATACCCGGAAATTCACAAAACCACATGAGTGCCCAGGACAGGATACATTAGCTCAGAAGAAAACTGAAAACACTCAAAACTTATACCTCTGCCTGATTTCTAGACTCAGTGTTAGTAAGAGGTGTACAATAATGGAAAGGAAGAATTCATAGAGGGACTCATCAGTAGAATTGAGAAGTCAAAGAACAATTGAACTCCAAGATAGCATAGTTGAAAGTAACTAATTTGAGTTTCAGAAGGAAAAAAAAAAGAAGAAAAGTGATAGAGTCTGATGAGAAATTAATACATTCCCAGATAAATAAAAGTAGAGTTTTCTACTAGTGGTCCTATAAGATATGCTAGAGGATATCCTTCAGGTTGAAATGAAAAGACACTAGACAGAATGTAAAGCAGTACAAAGGAATTAAGGAGTTTGTAAGTGTAATTACATAGATAATCATAAAAGTCATATTATGTGTTTTTAGTTTGCAACTCCATTTTTTATCTTTTACATGAGTTTAAAAGCTTTAGAAGGGAATGCAAACAGAACATTAATATAAAGCAAATAAAACTGAGCAGAAAAAAATGGTATAAAATGGAAATTAAGAGATGGAAATAAGACAAGCTGAACATAAGTAGCAAAATGAATGAAGTCAATTCTTTCTTATGAGTCAGTTTTAAAGTAAATGACTTAAACTCTCTTATTCTAGAGTCTCAGGTTATCAGAATGGATTTAAAAGATGATCAAAGTATATACTGTCTCAAGAAACTCACATTAGGTTTAAGGACACAAATAAATGGAAATTTAAAGAATGGGAAAATATATTCAGTGAAAGACAGTTATTGAAAGTGTTAAAGCTGGCTATAATTATATCAGACAAAATTAAACCCTTTATAAGAGAAAGAGAAGGACATTAAGTGAGCAATTCATCTGTGTGTATATATGTATATGTGTGT
>SJYC01129972.1:0-13178 GCA_006408675.1 Madoqua kirkii | reverse complement strand
TGCTGACTGTTTTTACTCATGAAAAGGTGTTACAATTTGTCAAATGCCTTTCTGCATTTGTGTATATGATCACTCGGTTTTTTCTCCTCACTCTATTGATGTATTATTCTGTGCTACATCTCACCAATTGATTTTTGAATTTTGAATCACCCTGCAATCCTGGAATAAATTTCACTTGGACATGGTGTATAGTCTTTTTAATATGCTTCTGGGTTCTCTTTACTAGTATTTTTATAGCGTTTTTACATCTATAATCATAAAGGCTTTTTTCATGCAGTTTTCTTTTCTTGTGGTATCTTTTTCTGGTTTTGGTATCAGGGTAATACTGGCTTCAAAAATTAGTTGAGAATTGTTTTCTTCTCCTCTATGTTTAGAACTGCCTGAGAAAGGTTGGTGTTCTTCTTTAAATGTTTGATAGAATTTACCATGAAACCATTTAGTCCTCAACTTTGGTAGTTTTTGATTACTGAGTCAACCTCATTATTTGTTATAGATTTGTTTAGGTTTTCTACTTATTCTAGGCCAGTTTTGGTAATTCGTGTCTCTAGAAATTTGTTCATTTCACCTAGATTATCTAACTGATTGGTATACACAGGATCACAGTGTTTTCTTATGATCCTTTATTTCTGTGAGCAGGATTAATTAATAACATGACATATGCTGAAATCCACACAGTACAGCATCTACATATTAAATCATGTGTTATGCTGATGTCTTCTAGAGTGACAGTGCCCAGAAATCAAGAACTTACATGCTCTTCTTTTAAAGTAATTTTACTTATGCATTTATTTTTGGCTGTGCCAGCTCCCCATTGCTTTTCTCGAACTTTCTCTAGTTGCAGAGAATGGAGTTACTCTTCATTGTGCTACAGGGGCTTCTCCTTGCGGTGGCTTGTTGTTGTTGTTGTTGTGGAGCATGGGTTCTAGGGTGTGAGGGCTCATGTTCTAGTAGCTGCAGCTCTCAGGCTCTAGAGCATGGGTTCAAGAACTTACATGTTCTTCGCTTAGCACTTGGCTTCCCAAAACACTCATGTAAAGTGCTTTCACTTGTAGAGACAATATTGCTTTCCATCTTACTATGCATCATGAAAAGCTGAATGCCTTAAAGGCTAACATGAAATAATAGAGTGGAAATATTAATGACATCTGCTATTATGGGCTCTATGTATTTTCTAAGCAACACACTAAACACTTTATATCATTTAATCCTCATCACAACTCTCCAATACAGTTACTACTTTAACCCCATATTTACAAATGCAGGGAAGGAAACTAAGCCTAAAAAAAATTTTTTTTAAAGAAAAACGTGACTCATAAGATCACAGAATAAGGGGCAGAAGGGAAACTTGAACCTAGGTCTTTCTGCTCTTCCTTCCAAATGACTACATAGATGCTGAATGCCTTAAAGGCTAACATGAAATAATAGAGTGGAAATATTAATGACATCTGCTATTATGGGCTCTATGTATTTTCTAAGCAACACACTAAACACTTTATATCATTTAATCCTCATCACAACTCTCCAATACAGTTACTACTTTAACCCCATATTTACAAATGCAGGGAAGGAAACTAAGCCTAAAAAAAATTTTTTTTAAAGAAAAACGTGACTCATAAGATCACAGAATAAGGGGCAGAAGGGAAACTTGAACCTAGGTCTTTCTGCTCTTCCTTCCAAATGACTACATAGAAGCAGTAGAAATTAGTCTTAGTGTTTTTCCATAGTTTGTGAACATTTGGGCACTTATTTCTCATAGAAGAGTCAGTTTCTCAGTTCTCCCAATCACTGAGTTGGGTTGAGAATGTATTTAAGTTGTGATTATTTCCTGCTTACACAATGAGAAATATGACAGGATTTTAAGGTTGTTGACTTGCCTGAGACATTCTGGAAAGAAGTAAAACCATTTCATAGCTGAATAGCATAGTTATTTCAAGGCAAGAAAGTTTACAAAGTTCTAAAACTTTCAATGTAGCATGAAGCACATGAGGCAAAACTGTAAAAACAAACATACCATATTTCAGTCTTTAATGACTCAATAAGATTTTTATTATTCCAAAGTGGATTTACTTAGACCAATAAATCCAATAATCTAGCTAAAAGGTTCCTTTATTTTCTTTTTGCAGCTAAGCAATGAAATGAATTCTACCTAAAGACAAATGTATTAAAAGCAGATAATAGCATTTTTAGGGAGAAGCAAAGAGAAGGCTCACTGTGCCCAGCCAGTATTATCAATGGTCTTACTGTAGACATTATACAAAAAGATTTCTGATATTTTTGGTATAAAGATGGCAGTTTTATGCATCTTGGAGCTTATAACTCTACAAGATAAGTATACATTTGATTTCACAATTGATGGAAAAAGGATGATTGCAAAAAAAAAAAAAATCTAGGCCATTAAAATTTGGAACATGTAGTTCCTAATTTTAAACCACTGTCATCTCATAAGATGTTAGATTTATAATACGCAACTCAAGATGAAAATGGAATAACTAAAAAGGTACTGTATTCTGTCTTAAACCAAGGGCTAGTAAAAAGAATATGAGAGCCTATGCATGAGAAATCACAAAGGTAAAATGTCTCTGTCATCCTTTTAAATTTCATTATTCAGCAGTTAATGAACTGTCTCTTTTAGAGCAGATGGAAGACAATCTATTTTTATGATTTATGAAAAAGTCTTGCACACACATTTAAGCCAAAGCCTTTGACTATGTGGATCACAATAAACTGTGGAAAATTCTTAAAGAGATGGGAATACCAGACCACCTGACCTGCCTCTTGAGAAATCTATATGCAGGTCAGGAAAGAACAGTTAGAACTGGACATGGAACAACACACTGGTTTCAAATAGGGAAAGGAGTACGTCAAGGCTGTGTGGAAGATTCTGAAAGAGATGGGAATACCAGACCACCTGACCTGCCTGTTCAGGAATCTGTATGCAGGCCAGGAAGCAACAGTTAGAACTGGACATGGAACAACACACTGGTTTCAAATAGGGAAAGGAGTACGTCAAGGCTGTATATTGTCACCTGCTTATTTAACTTCTATGCAGAGTACATCATGAGAAATGCTGGGCTGAAAGAAGCACAAGCCGGAATCAAGACTGCCGGGAAAAACATCAATAACCTCAGATATGCAGATGACACCACCTTTATGGCAGAAAGTGAAGAAGAACTAAAAAGCCTCTTGATGAAAGTGAAAGAGGAGAGCGAAAAAGTTGGCTTAAAGCTCAACACTCAGAAAACGAAGATCATGGCAACTGGTTCCAGCACTTCATGGGAAATAGATGGGGAAACAGTAGAAACAGTGTCAAACTTTATTTTTGGGGGCTCCAAAATCACTAAAGATGGTGATTGCAGCTATGAAATTAAAAGATGCTTCCTCCTTGGAAGGAAAGTTATGACCAACCTAGATAGCATATTGAAAAGCAGAGACATTACTTTGCCAAGAAAGGTCTATCTAGTCAAGACTATGGTTTTTCCAGTGGTCATGTATGGATGCAAGAGTTGGACTGTGAAGAAAGCTGAGCGTCGAAGAATTGGTGTTTTTGAACTGTGGTGCTGGAGAAGACTCTTGAGAGTCCCTTGAACTGCAAGGAGATCCAACCAGTCCATCCTAAAGGAGATCAGTCCTGGGTGTTCTTTGGAAGGACTGATGTTGAAGCTGAAACTCCAATACTTTGGCCACCTGATGCAAAGAGCTGACTCATTTGAAAAGACCTTGATGATGGGAAAAATTGAGGGCAGGAGGAGAAGGGGATGACAGAGGATGAGATGTTGGATGGCATCACCAATTTGATGGACGTGGGTTTGGGTGAACTTGGGAGTTGGTGATGGACAGGGAGGCCTGGTGTGCTGCGATTCATGTGGTCATGAAGAGTCGGACATGACTGAGTGACTGAACTGAACTGAACTTGCAATTTTCCTCCAAATATTTTTAAACCTTATTAGGAGAACAAATTAATCTAAGCAGGTATTAATGAAGATGGAAATTTGTCAACCTGAATATGGGACAGTAAAATGCTATTGATCTAAAGATTATTACTGGAATTCCTTCCCTGTAAATCATTTTTCATACACCTTTTCTCAGGAATCTCAGAACATAAATGATGGTAACTAAGTAGAAGGAAATACAATTCTACCAGGAAAATTCTCCTGTGGAAATTCATTATGCTTTCTCTGATCTTATAGTTTCAAAGAAAGCACAATTTATATCAATAGCATAGTTAATCACAGTAAAACAGTGATTCCGAACTCAAGACTATCTGGTTGAAGGCCTGTCTTCACCAAGATGTGATCTTGGCAAGGTCTCAACTTCCTTTTTTGTCTGTTTTTTAGCCTGTAAAAAAGACAAAAATAATATTTACCACATAGAGTTGTTGTGAAGATTAAAAGTTTTGTTGAATTCTTCAGGAATCTCAGAACATAAATGATGGTAACTAAGTAGAAGGAAATACAATTCTACCAGGAAAATTCTCCTGTGGAAATTCATTATGCTTTCTCTGATCTTATAGTTTCAAAGAAAGCACAATTTATATCAATAGCATAGTTAATCACAGTAAAACAGTGATTCCGAACTCAAGACTATCTGGTTGGAGGCCTGTCTTCACCAAGATGTGATCTTGGCAAGGTCTCAACTTCCTTTTTTGTCTGTTTTTTAGCCTGTAAAAAAGACAAAAATAATATTTACCACATAGAATTGTTGTGAAGATTAAAAGTTTTGTTAAATTCTTAGAACATCATACAGCACATGGTAAGATGCCAAAATATTACCTGTCCTTTTTTTTTTTTTCTTTTCTAAGTGACTTCAATGGTCTTCTACCAAATAGCTCTGGTGCCAATCTTATTTCTATTCCATCCTGTAATTGACTACAGTGATCTTTCTGTAGGAAGATGACTAGAGATGACATCTCTTTGGTGATACGACAATCTTCTCAGTACTCTTTTCATCTAATACATATTTTCACTTCACAAAGAACTTTGAAATATGTA
Source organism: Madoqua kirkii (assembly GCA_006408675.1). NCBI lineage: Eukaryota > Metazoa > Chordata > Mammalia > Artiodactyla > Bovidae > Madoqua > Madoqua kirkii. The sequence goes on along the minus strand of SJYC01129972.1, from coordinate 8,190 downwards.
TATATTTTACACAAATGTATAGAAATTTTGCTTATTCATTAACTTTATTTTTTATTTTTCTCTTTCCTAATCAAATATACACTCCAAGGACAAGGATTTTTATCTGTTTTGTTCAATATGGGCAAGATGTGTGATGGCAAATATTGCAGTGGAATGTAGTCTGGGTGTAGAAATCGGACGTTATTGGGGAAATGCAAAAGTCAAAAAACCATTAAGGAGGAACACAATCCCCATTCTCTCACAGTCTCCCAGAGAAGCCTTCAAGATACTCTTGGACACACAATAGAGTTGTGCGCCATAGGAAGCATGGTCCCTGGTCATATCTTTTACAGTGAGAACACCCTGTGTATGTCTATTAGTCAACAGTCAGGTCTCTGGCACCACAAAGTCTGAGTTGAAGAAGTTGTCTGTGAGCACCAGGTGTTAGCACCTGGTGATCTCATGAGCAGAGTCAACTTGCTGACTGGCAGAAAGGAGGCCTCCTTCTGCCTTCTGCCATTCCCTTGGAAAGCTGGGTTCAGTGGTTGAGTTCAAAGACAAGCTATATTCCACTAAGAGAGTAGAAAACCCTCTCTCTTGACCTAATAGACACAGAGCCTCAAATTTCAGGAGATTCATTGCCAGGCATCCTGAGGTTCCAAGATAATTCCTCAATGGAAGTAGCTTCCACCTTTATCAGCTTACATTTTAGTAGAGGCACGTAGACGAGGGCAAGTCTTAAGGTATAATCATATAACAAGAACAACCATTTCTTTCAGTCTACAAATTTCCAGTCATGGCTAAGCCCTGAGCAAAGTTTTTATATGCATTATTTCACTTAATATTTAAAAGGACCATATAAATATCATAAATCACATATTATGTGAAGAAGACATAAGGCTGAGAGGTAATTAATAATTGTTATTTAAAATGCTATAGTAGCTTTCAGGTGAACTAGGACTTAAACCCAAATATGGAAGAGAAAGTGAAAGTGTTGGTTGCTCAGTTGTCGGATTCTTTGTGACCCCATGGACTGTAGCCCCCCAGACTCCTCTGTCCAAGGGGTTTTCCAGGCAAGAATACTGGAGTGGGTTGCCATTTCCTTCTCCATGGACTCTTCCTGATTCAGGGATTGAAACTGGGTCTCCCACATTGCAGACAAAGTCTTTACCATCTGAGCCACCAAGGAAGCCAGGGGTAAACCTCAATATATCTGACTGCAAAGTTTATGGTATTTCTAGAATAAAACCACACAGGTCTATTTCAATGAAATGCAAAATAAGCATTTTTGGTGAAAATTATTTGGAGATGAAAAGACTTAGAGAGAAAGTGAATGAAAGGAGAGCCAGGTGGATCAGAAGAGAACACACTTAGTCTAGTCCACTAACCTGTCAGTTGAGGCTTACTCCCATGACATCACGGAATGACATTAAGAAGAAAAAAAATTGATCTCTGCAATATTATGGCATACTTATTGCCCTGATTTCTGTTGATATGTCTCAGTCTAAGGAAAATCATTTGTAGGAGGGTCATTAACGTTTGCTGAATGTTTTCATAATTAAAGACCTCTATGGCTCTTGAAATTTAAGCAAAATATGATATGGAAACCCAAATAGCTCCCTGAGGTTTAAATATGCAAATGAGGGCATTTATTTCTACATTCATCTTTGCTCACTCCTAATCTTGAATGTCCTTGAATTTCAAGTACACACACAAATATATATACCCACATGCACATACATACACACATACACCAAAGCCTAAAATCATATCATGTATTTCAATTCTTAAAAATTCTTTCTACTTTCAAGCACCGAGGTTTCTCATTCGCCCTTCCCTATGGGTTGTATGACCTCTAGGTGTTTTACTGGCTACTCCCTTTCTTCCCTTCCCTTCTCCTCTCTCAAACAAACTCCCTTTACTTTTTCCATGCAGAATAAATCAACGATCACTACTGGCTTCCTAGGCTCGAACACCAATCCATGCCTTCAGGATTTTATCTTTTACTCCAAGTGTTTTTTTAATGTATTTTCTTGAACAAAGTTTATTTCCTACCTGTATTAGCTATCTTTACAATTTTCTCCTCCAGGGATCTTCCCAACCCAGGGATTGAAACCACATCTCTGAGGTCTCCTGAATTACAGGGGATTCTTTACCACTGAGCTACTGGGAAAGCCCAACTATGTAAAAAAATTACTCCCCCAAACTAGTAGCTTAAGACAAAAAACATTATCTCACCATTTCTGTGGTTCAAGAATTCAGGAGCAGGTTATCTGATAGGGTTTGGCTCATGAACTTGCTATGGAGACAGCCTTGAAAGCTATAGTCATCCGAAGGCTCGACTGGGGATGAAGGATGTACTTCCAAGATGGCTCCCTCACAAGGCTGTTTGTAGGAAGCCTCTGTTCTTTGGACTCAGTTGTCAGGAGGCTCCAGTCCTCACAAAGTGGACTTTCCCATATGTCTGTCAGAGTAGCACCACAGAATGGCATCCAATTTTCACTGGAGAGGATAATTCTAGAGAGGAAACCTCAATGCCATTTATACCCCCTTCTTGGAAGCACTACACTGTCACTTCTGCAAAATTCTATTTGCTCAGAGCAAGTCAATATTTATAGCCCAGTATCTAGGGAAGGCAGATTGACTTCCACACCTTGAAGGGAGAAGTATCAAAGAATTTGTTGACATGTTTTAATGCAATCATGCTTTTGAAAAGAAATTCTCATGCTAGAATGCATTTTTCTTCACATAAAACAGTTTGCTATAACTGAGTATAAATTCTTATAGCAATGTCTATTAGAATAAATGCTGAAGCAAGTGAAATACTTGCTTTGGTCTAGAGATGCATATATTTTACTACAGGAAATATTTAATAAATATTGCAAGTAACCTTTGCGAGGACTTTGCCTTATGAGCTCTTTAGTGAGTGTAGTCAGGGCAGCAAACACTTCTTTCTAAACACCAGCAGTGCTGAATGGTAAAGAAGTGACAAGTGCAATAAGCATATGCAGTGGTTTGATGTATCCATAATGTCTGTCTAAATAGGATGACTTGTTTAGTATGATTGTGACATTTTCAGTCTCCTCATGGATCTACCAAAACTTTTTTCACTAGAAACAAAGATGTTGAGAATCACTCTCCAAATTTTGGTAGTTTTACCTTAAAATGAAAAAAAATAATAGGGGAAGTGTTCAGTTTAGTTAAAAAGACAGGTAATTAAGTCTAGTTAATATATAGTCATCCTCTGTTTTCTCCGCCCCCAAATTATGGTTCTATCAACTGAAAAGTTAACAAAAATCAGTCTACTAATCAGCTGTTTTTCTGTTATGAAAAACAAAAGATTAATTTGCCATTTCTGCTGTAAAGGAACCAAGGTGATATTCTGACATCAAATAAGACTTTCTCTCTTAGGCCTCTTGAGTGAAATTATATCCAGATAAATTGGCTTTATTTAATTCAGTATCTTTTATTAAAAGTAAACAAAGCCTGTCTGAGAGGGAAGCCAAATGTCCCCAGGACCAGTGCCACTGTATTCTGCAATCACCACGTGACATGATAGGTAAACAGCTGTGAGCTACTCTCACTGAGAAATCCAGGGGCCCTCAATGAAGATTTACCTTTCTTTCCTGTGGCTAGATGAGGAGCACGGTGGGGATTAGACTCCAGAACGGCTGACTCATCATTGCTGATTCAAATTTTCACTTACTGTCTTTGTTCAGGTTGGAAAAGTCCCTTCTGTGTGGCCAGTAAAAGATATGAGGAATGCAGGGCTCCTGGGAGGGTGGATTCCATCGCAGGTTTCTGCCAACGTTCTTCCTGGGGCTGTGGGATTCCAAATGAGACACAGGACAGCTGCATAATCCTCTTAAGCACCATATGAGAGACTCACCATCACCTCCCCCCTCCCCCCACACACACATAATACTAAGCCATAATATTTAACTCATCAGTAATAACCGTTGGGCTTCAGAATACAGTGGCACTGTTTAACCAACATAATTTCAAGGAGTCACAGAAAAGCATAATTACTGAGTTCTAATCTTTCAAACATATCTCTGCAGGCTGGGATTGTTGATGTCAGCATAATAGTCTTTTCAAGAATGTGTATGGGTATGGTTTATGAATTTTCACTCACTGATTTATATTTTCAGGCTCAGTCATTTATATCTCTTTCTCTGATGACATAAGGACAGAAGTAAACTATTGCAAGAGGAAATTTTTAAGAGAAATAAGAACTCCATATAACTAAAATAGCATGGATGAGCTGTGCCTCTAGCTTCCAGAAGAAAAAGAGGATTCTAGATCAGCCAGGTGAGACACCCTGATCTGCCTGAATTCTGTGTTGTGTGATGGACTCCAAGACAGTGCTCTGGCCCCCAGGAGAGTCACTGACAGTTTCTGTTCTTCATGCGGAAATGGGGATAGACAAGCATGGACTGACACAAAATCCTTTGAACTGGGTCTGAAACTGATAAATGGTCAGTAAATGTCATCTATCATTACTGTGCAGGAAACAGGAGAAAAAAACCCAACTATTTACTAGCTATTGAGTGCTGCTCTCTTAAAATTTTTAAACCTTTTTAAGAGTCCAGCCTTTGGCTATATTGTCAGGACTTTTTGGTATATTCCCTAAAGTATGTCATAACTTCAGGGCCACAAATACAGGCTACAGAAGAGTGGCTTACCCTATTATCAGTCTTAGAAGAAAAATCTTTAGTGGACAGCAGAGTTTTAATTGTAAAGAAGTTTTTTTTTTTTTTAAGCTATCTAGATGAGATTTAGATAAAAAATTTTCCTGCCAAAGCAGGAGATCCAGGTTTGATACCTGGGTCAGGAAGATACCCAGGTGAAGGAAATGGTAACCCACTCCAATATTCTTGCCTGGGAAGCCCCATCAACAGAGGAGCCTGGTAGGCTACAGTCCATGGTGTCACAAAGGAACACAACTGAGAAGCTCACATTTTCACTTTCAGAGAGACCCATTAGGAGGCAGACAACATTTTAGAACTATTAGAAGGGGATGACAGAGGATGAGATGGTTGGATGGCATCACTGATTCAATGGACATGAGTTTGTGTGAGCAAGCTTTGGGAGGTGGTGATGGACAGGGAAGCCTGCCGTGCTATAGTCCACAGGGTTGCAAAAAGTCTGACATGCCTGAGCAAATGAACTGAACTGAACTATTAGGAGACAAGAGATGGTAGTGATGGCAGGGTCATAAGAAAAGGTCAAATTCTGAATATGTAGTATTCGAGGTTCGATCCAATAGGATGTTATGATAAATTAGCTGTGATGTGAGAAAAATATATGTGTTTACATGACCATCATGCTTTTGATTTGAGCAATTAGAAGAATGCAGTTGCCTTTTATAGAGCTGGAGGGGACTACTGCAAGGTGGCTTGGTATAGAAGGAGTGTCTAGAGCTCAGTTGTGATGTTTTATTTTTGAGATGACTCTAGCACATCCAGGTGGAGACACAGAGGTGTTAGGTGGTGGAGTGTCAGGTAAAACATGGGACACCCAGTTAAGCTAGAATTTTAGATAAATACAAAACAAATATTTTGTGACACACACTTCTTCTACTAAAAAAACTGTTCACTGTCAGAAATTCTAATATTCAGTTCAGTTCAGTCGTTCAGTCATGTCCAACTCTTTGCAACCCCATGAATTGCAGCACATCAGGCCTCCCTGTCCATCACCAACTCCCGGAGTTCACTCAGACTCACGTCCATTGAGTCAGTGATGCCATCCAGCCATCTCATCCTCTGTCATCCCCTTCTCCTCCTGCCCCCAATCCCTCCCAGCATTACTGGATGTCTTATATTTTACTGGACAAATTGGGCCATCCTATCAAGTGGGCAGTTGGATCATGAGAAGTCAACGTAAAGACCATCTTTAAAGCCATAAGTTTGGATAATATCATCAAAGAAGTGAGTTTGACTACAGAGCAAATTGATCCAAGAAGTGAGTCATGGCACTTGTAATAGACATCATGTGGATGAGGAGAATGTTAAAAGTTACTAAGAAGGAGAGGACAGAAAGTTGAAAGAGAAATCAGATGAGTGTAGTATAATAGAAGCCAAAATAAAGCAGTGGTTTCAAGGAGGAATGATGAATCCTGTCTATAGCTGCTGATAGGTGACAAATGATAAAGAGGACTGGGAAGCCATGTATCAGAGAAGAGATGCTGAATGACATCCTTAATGATGACAACTTTTTTTTTTTTGCTGGGCTGTGAAGGGGAAAATCTGACTTTAAGACTATGTTCAGAATTCTTTTGGATATGAATTGGAACGGAAATTCTCTCAAGGAGTTTTATAAAGTACAGAAAAAATATTATGTCACTACCCGGAGATAAGGGGAGTGGTGTCAAAAACTTCATTTTTTTACTAAAAGAAGCAAATGTTTGTATGGGGACCAGTATGATCCAAGAGAGAGAAAACATAATGATGCAGGAGATGGAAAGGATAACTGTTCCCAGAATATCACTGTATTAAAAAAAAAAAAAAAAGGAATGGGATAGAGAGACAAAAGAGGGAGCTGTTTTTGGCTAAAGACACAGGTCAGCAAAAGTATGGGTTAATGTACACATACATGGACGTATTTCCAGGGGAAGAACAGAGAGGCAGGTACAGGGAATGGACTGTGGACATGGTGGGGAAAGTAGAGGGTGGGACACACTGGGAGATCAGGACTGATGTATATACACTGTAATGTACAAAACAGATAGTGGGAACCTATTGGATAGCACAGGGAGCTCAGCTCAGTGCTCAGTAGTAACCTAGATAGATGTGATGCAGAGTAGAAGGTAGAGGAGGGATGGGATATATATGTTCAGTTCTGTTCTGTTCAGTTGCTAAATTGTGTCCAACTTTTGGGTCTCCACGGACTGCAGTATGCCAGGCCTCCCTGTCCATCACCAACTCCTGGAGATTACTCAAACTCATGTCCATTGAATCAGTGATGCCATCCAACCATCTCATCCTCTGTCATCCCCTTCTCCTCCTGCCTTCTATCTTTCCCAGTATCAGGGTCTTTTCAAATGAGTTAGTGCTTCCCATCAGGTGGCCAAAGTACTGGAGTTTCAGCTTCAGCATCAGTCCTTCCAATGAATATTCAGGACTCATTTCCTTTAGGATGGACTGGTTGGAAATCCTTGCAGCCCAAGGGACTCTCAAGTGTCTTCTCCAACACCACAGTTCAAAAGCATCAATTCTTCAGTGCTCAGCTTTCTTTATAGTCCAACTCTCACATCCATATATAACCACTGGAAAAACCATAGCCTTGACCAGATAGACCTTTGCTGGCAAAGTAATGTCTCTGCTTTTTAACATGTTGTCTAGGATGGTCATAACTTTTCTTCCAAGGAGTAAACATCTTTTTATTTCATGGCTGCAGTCACCATCTGCAGTGATTTTGGAGACCCCAAAAATAAAGTCTGCCACTGTTTTCACTGTTTCTCCATGTATTTGCCATGAAGTGATGGGACCCACTGCCATGATCTTAGTTTTCTGAATGTTGAGCTTTAAGCCAATTTTTTCACTCTCTTCTTTCACTTTCATCAAGAGGCTCTTTAGTTCTTCTTCATTTTCTGCCATAAAGGTAGTGTCATCTGCATATCTGAGGTTATCGATATTTTTCCCAGCAATCTTGATTCCAGCTTGAGCTTCATCCAGCCCAGTATTTCTCATGATATAATCTGCATTTAAGTTAAATAAGCAGGTGACAATATGCAGCCTTGACATATTCATTTTCCTATTTGGAACCAGTCTGTTGTTCCTTGTCCAGTTCTAACTGTTGCTTCCTGATCTGCATATAGAATTCTCAAAAGCAGGTCAGGTAGTCGGGTATTCCCATCTCTTTAAGAATTTTTCCACAGTTTATCGTGATCCACACAGTCAAAGGCTTTGGCACAGAAAGCGAGACAGAAGTAGATGTTCTTCTGGAGCTCTCTTGTTTTATCGATGATCCAGTGGACATTGGCAATTTGATCTCTGGTTTCTCTGCCTTTTCTAAAACCAGCTTGAACATCTTGGAGTTCAAGGTTCATGTATTGTTGAAGTCTGGTTTAAAGAATTTTGAGCATTACTTTGCTAGTGTGTGAGATGAGTGCAACTGTGCAGTAGATTTGGCATTCTTTGGCACTGCCTTTTTTGGGATTGGAATGAAAACTGAACTTTCCCAGTCCTGTGGCCACTGCTGAGTTTTCCA
>SJYC01129969.1:0-19320 GCA_006408675.1 Madoqua kirkii | reverse complement strand
CGAAAAGAGTACGTTATCGAACTGAAAATTTGGCACGGAACTGAATACGAAATTTCGGGACGCGAACAGTTGTCTAAATACCTTTCAACAAGAAATCTAAACGAAGGCTACCTCGTAACGTTCTCATTTTTAAAGAATAAAGTTGTTCAAGAACAGCCCGAATGGATTGAGTGCGAGGGGAAAAGGATTTATGAGGCGGTGATATAAAAGAAACTCAAACTTATGAAAACTTTTTTCGACATCATAAAACTTATACGCGATTTCGCAACAAGCGAACGCGACAAGGGCTTTCAATTTGAACGCCTGATTAAAAACTTTCTGCTTACAGAACGTTTTTACGCCGACAGACTCCAAGCGGTATGGATGTGGGAAGATTTTCCGTACAAGCAGCAGTTCGGCAACAAAGACCTCGGAATCGACCTCGTTTGCCACGATAACGACGGCGGATTTTGGGCGGTGCAATGCAAATGTTACCAGCAAAACGCCAAAGTGGACGAAAAACATGTCGCAAATTTCGTGGCGCAGTCGGGACGCACTTTTACCGACAACGACGGTAAAAAACAAAAATTCACCGAACGGCTTTGGTTTACGAGTGCTGACGAACATTTCGGACCTAACGCCAAGGCAACCGCCGAAAACCAAGACCCGCGGATAATTTTCGTTTTCGCCGACGAACTCAATCAATCTGCCGTAAAATGGGAAAAACTTTACGAAAACCTTTGCGGCGAACAGGCGCGTCAAGAACCACGCCAACTCCGTGATTATCAAATAGAAGCAATCGACGCCGCAAAAGAACATTTTATAACCGAAAACAATAGTCGCGGAACTCTCGTTATGGCGTGCGGAACGGGCAAAACTTTTACCTCGCTACGTATGATTGAGCAACTTACCAATGAAAACGGTTTTGTGCTTTTTCTCGTGCCGAGTATCGCGCTGCTTAGTCAGACCGCAAGAAACTGGGTGGACGATGCCGAAAAACCAATCTTTTGGACTGCCGTCTGCTCCGATTCGTCGAGTACCACGCCGCGGCTAAGGCTCAGAAAAAAGCCGACGAAAACGATGGAAACCTCGACGACGAAGGCAACGCCCAAGACGCACCTATGGGCGCAACCACCGACATCGACAAAATCACAAAACGTATTTCGAATTTCAAAGACAAAAACGGTCTTAAAGTAATTTTTTCGACCTACCAAAGCATCCGCGTTGTGGCCGAGGCGCAACAAAACCTCCTGAAAATTTCTGACGGAAAATTCGGCGTGTTCGACTACATTATTTGCGACGAGGCGCACCGTACAGCAGGAATACAGTTAAACGAAAACGGACTCAAAAAGGCAAGAAAAGAAAATTCCGATTTTGTTTTCGTCCACGACGACGACAACATAAAAGGCAAAAAACGCCTTTACATGACCGCCACACCAAGACTTTTTAAAACCAAAACCATCGAAAAAGCAAAAGACAAAGACCTCGGACTTTTGCTCAGCATGGACAACGAGGACGTTTACGGTCCGCAGTTTTACACCTACGCTTTCTACCGCGCCGTTAAAGAAGGAAACCTCTCCGACTATAAAGTTTTGGTGCTGACCGTCGGCGAAAAAAACCTCCCCGCCGAAATCGTTAATTTAATCAAAAAATCGGCTGCTTATCAAAAATCCGACCAACATAAAATCGACTTAAAGGAGTTTAAAAAATCCCACAAACGTTTTGAAGACTACAAACACCAATATCTCGACTACGAAAACACTTTGAAACTCTACGGCGCGGTTTCCGCCCTATCGAAACTCATAAAAGACGACCAATCAACGTGGAAAACCGACCCGCAGCCAATAAAACGCGCCATTATTTTCGCCGACCAAATCGGCAGCAACATTCACGAAGGCTCGTCTTATTGGGTAAAAGACAATTTTGAGTTCATCAGCCGAAAATTTAAGGAAACAGGCGGCGTTAAACCCGAAGAACTGCTCGACAACCAACAAGTTATGACCGTCGAAACCCAGCATGTGGACGGCTCTATGTCTGCCAAAGAACGCAACGACCGTCTCGATTGCTGCGCTCGGAACCCGAAGACGGTGTTTGCAAAGTAATTTCCAACGTGCGTTGCCTTTCCGAAGGCGTGGACGTGCCTACGCTCGATGCCGCAATTTTTCTCTGTCCTAAAAAATCGCCGATAGAGGTTGTACAGAGCGTCGGACGGGTAATGAGGACGGCTCCCGGCAAAAAACTCGGTTATATAATTATCCCCGTTTTCGTGCCGGACGGCGTAAGCACCACCGAGGCGTTAAACTCAGGCAGATTCAAACTTGTATGGGACGTTGTAAACGCCCTGCGCAGCCACGACAGCACTCTTTGGGCGCAACTCGCCTCGGGAAAAGTGCCGAGAATTACCATCGGACGTGTGGGCGGCGACGGTGGCAGCGGCAGCGGCAATGGAGACACCGAAATAGAAATTCCGTGGCCTGCACAACTATCCGAAATACGCGCCAAACTCGTTGAGGAATGCGGCGACCGTATCTATTGGACCACCAAAAGCAAACAGATGGGTCTTGTGGCGCAAAACCTCCAAAGCCTTATCCGTACTTTTATCGCCGACGAAAAAAACAAAGACGTAAAACAAGATTTCGACCGCTTTGTAGACGGACTGCGCAAAATACTCAACCCTTCGCTCACCGCCGAAGATGCCATCGTTATGCTAAGCCAACACACGATAACAAAGCCGATTTTCGACGCGCTGTTTCACGACTATCAGTTCGAGAAAAACAACCCGATTTCGAGGGCGATGTCGGGAATGATTTACCACCTCGAACAAGCCGGTCTTGAACACGAAACCAAAAAACTCGACGAGTTTAAAAACCAAATTCAAGACTCGTTTGAACAGATAACCGGTTTCGACCGTCAGCAGGCGATTATAAAAGACGTTTACGAAAAATTCTTTAAACTCGCCTTTGAAAAAACACAGCAAAAACTCGGCATTGTATACACCCCGATACCCTGCATCGATTTTATTTGGCGCAACGTGGAGCATTTTACGCGCTCGGAGTTCGGATTTTCGCTTTCCGACAGCCGCGCCTAATTCTCGACCCCTTTGCTGGCACGGGAACGTTTTTTACGCGGCTTTTGCAGTCGGGCATTATCAAGAAAGAAGACATGGAGCGCAAATACAAAGGCGAACTCCGCTGCCACGAAATCCAACTATTGGCGTATTACGTAGCCGACGTGAACATCGAAAACGTCTACCACAACCTCAACCCCGAAAAAGATTACACATTTTTTGACGGGATATGCCTTGCCGACACCTTTGCGCTCACCAAAAACCGCCTTACCAACGGTCAATACGACCCCTTTGCCATGGACAGTCAGAAAGGCGCGGATTCCGTAGCCGCCTCCGCCGATTTCGACCGCCTGCCTGACAACGCAATACGCATAATCTGCTGCAATCCGCCGTATTCTGTTGGTCAAAAATCCGCAAATGATAATGCTCAAAACGAATTTTATCCCGAATTGGAGGAAAGGATTAGCGAAACTTATTCAAAATACACAAAATCAACGCTGAAAAAATCCTTAAAAGATTCTTACATAAAGGCTTTGCGGTGGTCTTGCGATAAGGTTTTGCAATGTAAAAACGGTGGCATTGTTGCAATGATAACGCCAAATTCGTGGCTTACCAACGATTCATTAGAAGGCGTGCGTTATTGCTTTGAAAAAGAGTTCAGCGATATTTACGTTTTAGACCTCAAAGGCAGCGGACATTTAAAAGGCGATGCATTGCGCAGTCAGGGTGAGCCTGTTTTTGCGGCAAACGGCGGCACGGGCGGAAGTTTGAGCGGTGTTTGTATTTTCTTTCTTGTTAATAACCCAAACAAAAAACAAAAGGGCAGAATACATTATGCCGACATTGGCTATGGATTAAAAAGAGCCGACAAATTCTCCCGCCTTGTCTCAGCGCGCACCATTTTGGATTTTGACGATTTGCACGAGATAACCCCCAACGAAAAACACGATTGGCTAAACCAACGCAACTCCGATTTCGACACGCTAATCCCCTTGGAAGGCGCAAAAAACGGCACGGACGGGTTCAGCGTGTTTAAGTTTAATCGTTGGGAGTGGCTTCTGCACGTGATGCTTGGGTAACAAATTTTTCTAAAAACCAACTCGAAAACAACGTTAAAAAGACAATTGACTTTTATAACAATCAAGTGGAGAGGTTTAAGGAAGGCAAAATAACCGAACCCGACAGAAATTCTAATTTTGGCTCGTGGACTGTAAATTGGTTGAAATATTTTGAGAAACAACTAAATCTCAAACACGACAGCGAAAGCTACCGTTATTATTTTTACCGTCCATTTGTTAAAACCAATTTGTATTATAACAAATATTTGGTGGAGCGTCCGAGCCAATTTGATGAGATTTTCCCAAAAGACCACGAAAACCGTGTAATTTGCGTAAGTAGTAAAGGCAATCAGCAACTTTCGGTTTTTATTACCGACTGCATAGCGGATTATCATGCCGTCGGCGACGTACATACGTTTCCGCTGTATTATTACGAGGCTGACGAGGTGGGTTCAAAAGGCTTGTTTAAAGACGATGAGGAAATGCAGCGTTACAAAAAACTGTCGGCAATATCGCGGATTTTCTTAAAACAGACCCGCGAAAAATATTTCAACACCGCCGATAGGCAGATAACCGAAGAGGACGTATTTTATTACGTCTACGGCATACTCCACAGCCCAAGTTACGTAGAAAAATACGCCGACGACCTTCAAAAAAGCCTTCCGAGGATTTTTACGCCCGATAGTTACGCCGAGTTTGCGCGCATATCGTCGATAGGGCTAAAACTCGCCGAACTCCATCTCCGTTACGAACATCAACAGCCGTTAGACTATCTGAAAATCAGCGGTTTAGATTCCGGCGATTTTTCAGTTGGCGACAAGAAAATGAAATTCGACCCCGAAAGCCGCACCTTGTATTACAACGGAAATATAACGATAGCGAACATTCCGTCGGAGATAGACCTCTGGAAAATCAACGGCTACACACCATTGCGTTGGCTGAGCGAGTTTTACTACGTAAAAACCGACAAAGCCACCGGCATTGTCAACAATCCCAACCTTTGGTGGCCGAGCGCGGGGACGAAAAATACATTTTCAACCTCGTTCTCAGCGTAATCACCACGGCAAAAAAGACGGTGGAATTGATTGGGGAATTAAAAGTTTTTTGATTGGGAAAAAATGCGGGAAGAGATTGTTTAATTTTTTTCAATATCATTTTTATGACATAGGGGTGGTAAGTTTCGTCAGAAACTTTAAACCCTTGTGTTATAATGTAAAAATCGGATATTTCCGTTGAAAATGGTAATAAACGCAAAAGTTATTCTTCCCCGATAAACACCTCTTGTTCCAAACCCTTTTGATATTTTTCGATTAGTGAAATTACTTTTTTTACTTGTTCTGATTGCGTTGATAATTCAAAATTAACTTGTTGATTTAGAAATAGTTGACGATTGCCGTAAAGGTTAAAATAATGTTCAAGATTTGGCGGCGTAAACAATTTTGCACGGCCTCCGAGGTGCTTTTGATACTCGTTTACAAAAATGTTTAAACCCGCAAAATCAAAGTCGCCGAAATGATAATACAAATTCTTAACGCTTGAAAGCCAATTAATTAAGTCCTTACTCTGATTTTGTGGGTAACGACTTACAAACAGACATTTTTCAAAATTAAAAAGGCTTTTCTGACGGCGAATGTATTTGAAATTTTCACTGTTTTCAACGCCGATTATTACAACGTTTTCGTCAATCGTAAAATGTTGATAATCAGAAATAAACATAAAAGCACCGTCGGGCGGGTCAATCTCGATTTTTTTTTCGTTGAGAACGGCAGTTATCGGATTTATTGTATTAACAAGAAAACCCGTAAACGTCCTGATTTTCAAAACCTTAGAATTGCCCGAAACTTTTACCAAATCGCTGCGCGTTAGGCTTTCGGCTGATTGCAAATTGATGATATATGTTTCTAAATCGGCAATTCCGAATTGAACTTGCAAATATTTTTGCAACGAATCTAACGAGTTGATTGTCAGCGTTTTTTTTCCTTTGCCGCTTACCGAAATTATGTTTTCGGAAATTAATTCTTGCGCCAATCGCCCTTAAAACTGCTGAAAGGCAACGTTTCGCCTTTTGCAAGTTTTAAAAGTTTGTCGGCATTCGAATTGAACTTGCAAATATTTTTGCAACGAATCTAACGAGTTGATTGTCAGCGTTTTTTTTCCTTTGCCGCTTACCGAAATTATGTTTTCGGAAATTAATTCTTGCGCCAATTCGCCCTTAAAACTGCTGAAAGGCAACGTTTCGCCTTTTGCAAGTTTTAAAAGTTTGTCGGCATCGTGTAGTTTTAACTTGCTCATTGTTGGCTTATTAACTGTGTAACGGCGGTTTTGTTGCCCGAATCGCGGCGCAAAATGTACGTGTATTTGTAGTCGAGCGGATTGGTGGGATTAGGCGACGAATTTATCAAAATTATGTTGCGCTCGTTGGCAAAATTCAGAATGCCTTTTATGTTCGACGAATGCAGTTTGCCGATTTCGTCCATCATACAATGAAGTCGAAATTCCGATTTTGTCTTTTTTATCGAACGCTCTTTAAACACGTTGAGTAACATGATGTTAATCATTGCTTTAATAAGAATGTCGGTGCCTTCGCTGCCGACGTTAGAAAGTTTTTGAACCCAGCCCGAATCTTGACCGTTTTCCACAATTCTGAATTGAAGTTCAAACGAATCTGAAAGCGTTATTTCGTCTACTTTGGCATCGTTGATTTCTTTGCTCAACGAAATCAGCAAGTTAACCGCCTCCGAATTGTTTTTTTCCATGTCCGCGCCCTGACTGAAAAGCGTGTTTGAGACTGCAAAAAAATTTTTGTGTTTTCGGTTTTAAACTTTTTTATGTCCACAAAAGTGCGGTAAATTCGGTTTTCGCTTTCAATGGTTTGAAGTTCGAGCGAATTGATTGCGCCCACAAAATTTCGCGACGAAAAGTCTTTGTTAATTTCGTTTACAATGCTTTTAATTTCGCCTTCTTTGTCGATAAGCTTCTGAATTTCAGAGCCTATCACGTTTACAATGTTGGCAAAACGGTCTTCAAAACGTTTCTTAAATTCTGCAAATTTGTTTTCGCGGATAAATTCGTCCAAGTTTTCGGCAAACGCAAAATAATCTTCGTTTGTGCTGCATTTGGTTTTAAAACTAAAAATATTATTCTCGTTAAAATTGCCGGTAAACTTGTTTACATTAACGCGCATCGATTCAAATTCTTTGTTGTAAGTTGTTGATTTTGAACGGATTTCGTTGATAAGTTTTTCGCATGTAAAATCGTTTTTATCATTCTGCGAAAAACCATCAATGTAGGTTTTCAACTCTTGATAATCGTCAGTTTTGAAAAATTCTTCAACTTTCTCCAAGTCGAATTTAAAATTGTTAATAACAATTTGTAAATCGCTAACTTGCTTATTTACAGACGATAACAGAGCATCAAAATTATTACGCTCGGTATTGAATTTCTGTTGTTCAAATTTTAATTTTTCGTTTAAACCGTCCTTTTGCGACAAAAATTCCGGCAAACGGTCGATGAGTTCTTTTTTGTCTTTTTGGTAATCGTAAACCAAATTTCGATGTTCTTTTATGTAGTTTAATTCGGATTCGTAACGCTGAATTTGCTGTTCAACGGCTTTGATTTTTTCGGTGTCCGCGCCTTTGTTTTCAAGTTCGTTTTGGCGCGAAATTTCTGCCGACTTTTTATCGTTTTTCAATTTGTTTTCAGCCTCGGATATTTCCGAATTTATTTTTGCAACTAATTGATTATAAACGTTTTGACTATTTTCTAATTCCGTTTTACAACGATTATTCTGCTCGGAGATTTTTTGAGAAATTTGGTTTTCAAATCCAATTTTTCTTTTTCGATTTTCTCTTTTTCGGATTTTAACAACGCCAAAACTTTTTCAAATTCGGCGGTTTTTTCGGCTTTTTCGGCGGCGGCTTTTTCTTGCAAATTTTTATAATCAATCTTTTTAACTTCTAATTTCGGTGTCGATTGTTTGACTATAAAATCCGCCTGTTTTAGTCTGTCGTTCAACTTTTTAATTTCGTTGTTGCATTGTTGTTGCAACTTTTCCAAATCGGTATTTTTTTGTTTGTCGCAATCTTGAATCTGTTTTATCAGACGATTAATTTCTTCTTCAATTTCCTGATTTTCAATGTTATAATCGTTAATTGTCTTAACGTTTACATCAATTTCGTTTAAATCTATTTCAACGCCGAAAACTCCTGCGTTACCAACGTTTAATTTTTGCGGATTAAGATTTTTGTTAAACAAAACTTTTTCGCTAACTACTTTACCCACAGAGTTTTCCCAACCGTTAAATTCGTTGTTGAGCCAATCGTAAAACGACCCTTTGAAATTTTCTAATTTCAGTTTTATTTCGTCGGATTTACGTTTTAAATCTTCTTTTTGCTGTTTAAGTTTGTCGATTTTTATGTCGTAATCCTTTGAAATTAAGGACTTTTCTTTTTCGGCGTTTTTTGTAACGACATCTTTTTCCTTTTTAACGGCAGAAATTTCCGCATTCGACTCGTTTATTTTACGCTCTAAACTGTCAAGTTCGATTTTAATGTTGTCAAGTTCGGTTTTATACAATTCTGCACTTTTAAACACGCCGAAAGCGATTTTTTTATCGGTTATTTCTTCGTTCTTCTTAGTTAATAATTCGTTAAAATAAGTAAATTTTTCTTTACTCTGATTTTTTATGTTTTCAACAATTTCGACATTGTTGTTTTTAATTTTTTCGCAATCTGACAGATAATTGTCTTTTGCAGCGATTTTTTCGCCTTCTTTGCTGTTTTTCAACGTGTTAAAGGCATTTTCGTATTGTTTTACGATTTCGTTGAAACGGCTTTCGATGTCGCGAATTTGTCGGTTAAAATCAACTTTTCTTTTTCCGACAATTCTTTCTTTGCAATTATATCGTTTTCATTTTCAACACGTGTTATAACCTGCTGAATATTAATATTTTCGTAATATTTTTTCTGTTTTTCAGCCTTTGAAATTTCGCCCGCAATGCCGCCGAGTTGTTGGTTAAGTTCGGTTTTAACCGTTTCAAAATTTCTGCTTATTCGGTTGATTTGTTCTTTAATTTGGTTTTGTTGCGATTGTAATTCGCTGAGTTTCTGTTCGTTAATCGGCAATTCGTTTTTAGATTTTTGGGCTGCAAATCCAAGTTTAGATGCGGTTTCTTGCTTTTCTTTGGTTATGAAAATCAGTCGGTTAAACGAATCGCTGATTTTTTCGGCAAGTTTTTCGGTGTCTTTGCCGCTCCATTTTTTTATGTCGGAAAGGTCTTTTTCAAAACTTTTGAGATGGTTGGTGTAACGTTGAAGTTCTATCTTGCCGCCGTCCTCGCCCAGCGACGAAATTATGGTTTGTTTTATAAACGAAGCGTCCAATTTGGTGTTGAGAAAAACGTTGCTTATCGTCAGCGGAACTTTCTGATATTGTTTGCTTTCGAGCAAAAAAAACGGTCGGAATTTACGGTCCAAATCCTTGTTGTTGCCGTAAATAATGTCGCGGTATTCGCTCAAAGTTTTCACTTGCGGGGTGTAAACAACGTTTTTGTCGAGGCTGTCGCGTATTCTGTCCCAATTCTCAAACGCCTTATTATCAGCAATATAGTTGTTTTTGTTGTAAGCCGTGTTGATAAAGCGGAACATAATTTGGTTTTGCGATTTGTAAGTTAAAACGGTGAAAAATCCCGTGTCGGTTTTCACCTCGTAGACGATGTAAGAATTAATGTACGGAAAGTAAAATTCGGTGTAATTTTTTTGACCTTCGCGGATGCCGAGTTTGCGCGTGTCGGCGTTGTAAAAAAACAAAATCGCCCTCAAAAGTGTGCTTTTTCCAACGCCCTGAGTGCCGATAAAATGCACGTTTCCTCTAAGTTTACCTCGGCGTATGGTATTGATTTTCCGGCTGAATTGATAAAAACAATTTTATTAAGATACCTCATTTTGTTCGTCTGCGTTTATGTTGATTGTGTTAATCAGGTCTTCGATGTATTTAAAGGCGGCAAGCACTTTGTATTCGCCGGATTTTTCGTCGCAAAGTTCTATAAAACAGTCTTTTGCGAGTTCGTCGATTATTTTTTTAACGGCATCTTCGTAAGTTTTTGAATCTTTGTTTATGGTGGAAAGTTTGCTTTCCAAATCGGCGTTGTTGATAAGTGCCGACACGATTTCGGAAACGTTAAACCTAACGCCCGAGCCGAAATCGTTGCGGAACGACTTTAAAAACACCACATAATCAATCCATTTGTAGGCGCGTTCTATTTTGCTTTCCAAATCCTGACGGCTTTCGGGACGGCTGAAATAATAATATTCGTCGCCTTTTTCGAGCACAAAACCGATGTGTCCGAAATATTCGCGAAGGGTTTCAAAATTTGTGTCGGAATCTATGGTTTCGTAAAGGCGCACCGTTTCGGGGTTTGGGCTGTTGGAACTTATGAAAAGTCCTTTGCTCAAAACCTTGAAAATTTCTGCCGTTCTGTTTGGAATCTGTGCCATCACGCTGATTGTTTTTGAGTTACGACTGCAAATTTTATTCCGTTGATTTCCTGAAAACCGCCCGTAAAGTCAAAATCGTTTTCGTATTGCGACACCAACCTACAATAAACCATTACAATGTCCTCAAAATCAACCTTTTGCTGATAATTGTAATTGGCAATGAAATCCCAAAGATTTTTGTAACCCGATGCCAAAAAAGCATTTTTTATAACTTCGAGATTGATGTAATATTCTTCCTCGGCTTTGGTGTCGAGGAGATTTTCGGCAATTTCGTCAGCCATGGGTCGGACGGTTTTAACGCCGTATTTTTTGCGCCGTGAAACTTTCAGAATGCTGTTTAAAGCATCTTCGTCGGTCTGTAAAAAGTCTAACGAAAGTTTCAGCGGATATTGCGGTGCGAATCAAAAACGGAGGCTTTTTCACGATTTAAAACAGCCTCGATGTCCGACGAGGAGCGTAATGTATGCTGGTCTTTTAAATACTTGATTTTCAGTAGTTTTTCTATAAAAGCGCTTTGCTCTTGAATTTGGTTTAAAAAGTTGATAATCTGCTTTTTAATCTCAATGATATTGTGTTTCGACTTGTCGAGACTGATTTTCAGATTTGTTATAATTCCTTGTAATTCGTCGTCAGCGGCGGCGGAGAAAAAATTAATTTCGTTTTCGTCGGTAAGTTTCTCAGTTTGAACGATTAACGTGTTAATATCGTTGCATTTTTTGTCGAAGTTTTGGAGTTTTAGTTTTTTGTTTTTGTAATTGGCCTCGGTTTTATAAGTGTTTTCCACATTTCGGCTCAAATCGATAACGTTTCTTGAGGTGATATTTCCGATGTTTCTAAGCGTGTTTTTAATTTTCCGCAGATATTCGTTACGCTTGGTTTCGGCGCGTTCGTTTACGTAATAATTGATGTTTTGGCGGATAGTTTCGAGGTTTTCGTTGATGTACGAAGTGTTAATTTCTTCGTTTGCGTCTAATGCCTGTTCAAAAAAATTCAAATAAAGTTCGTCAAGTTCGTAAGTGTCGGAATGTTCTCTAATTACCTCTTTATCAACAAGATAATCAAGCCTTTCGGAATTATTGTCCAACGCGTCGGCCACATAATCGTATTTCAAACCGGCAAGTTTTCTCTTTTGGAAAAAATCAATTAAGATTTTCTCCTCCTTTTTCAACATCGAAAACAATTCCCTTATGTTTGAAAATTTCGGCATAATTTTTTCGTAGTTTTATATCACCGCCTCGTAAATCTTTTTGCCGTTACATTCAATCCATTCTGGCTGCTCTTGAACAACTTTATTCTTTAAAAACGAAAAAGTTACAAGGTAGCCTTCTTGCAAGCCTCTCGTCGAAAGGTATTCCGACAATTGTTCGCGCCCTGAAATTTCGTATTCTGTTCCGTGCCAAATTTTCAGTTCGATAACGTATTCTTTTCGGTTGAAAGTTACAACCAAATCCATACGAGAATTGTCGCGGGTTTCGGGTTCGATGTAATAAAAACCAGTGCCGTTGATAATGGGTTTAAGAAAACAAAGGAACAAAAGCCGCCCCTGACGTTCGATAAATTTTTCGTCGTTACTGCGGTGTTCTTGATGCATTAAATCGCTGAAACGTTTGATTACCAACGACATATTAAGTTCGCCGTTACGGATATAATTGTTTTGAGCGAGAGTATCGCCCTTGTTTTTGCGCGTGTACTCGTTGATAAAATACAAATTGAAAGCCTGCTCGAAAATCAAGTTATGAACAACAATCATATCCCTTTTTTCCTTAATGTACGAAAACATTGCGGCAATTTTCACAACCGGGTCTATCAACGAATAAGAATATAACGTTCCGTTTACCGAAATATCATACATAAGGCTATGTAAATCAACATATTGTTGCAGATTTTTTGAAATATCGTCTATCAGCGTAAAGCCTTGGTCTTTTACGATGTTTTTCACCGACTTTAAAACCCCGTCTTTCGTCCAATCTTTGTTCAGCCTTTCGTCAATCTCCTTGCAAACACGGCTTACCAAAACCGGATAACCGGAAGTGTATTTATAAATCTCCTCCGAAATTTCTTTAATGTCAAAACCGATATGATAATCTTTCTCGTAATCAACAAGCATCGTGCTGATTTCCTGCGGATTAAAAGTCATATCGAGGTCGTAGTCGGCGGCAACATTCCACGGCGAATTGTACATACATTCCTCAATTTCTGACGGTAAATTTGTAATGCTTTTTTGACTTACTAAAACCGAAGCGTGGAAAAATATGTTTGCATTAAATAATTCCCTTCGTTGATAACCTGCTCTCAAAAAGCACAAAAACTCAACTAAACGAGGGTTTATAAATTTGTCGGCATTATCAACTAATAAAACAACAGGTTTCGGTGATTTTTTACAGAAATCGTCAATGCCATCTATGTCATTTATTTTAACGCCATTTGAATTTGCAGAATTAAACAATCGGCAAAAAGCATTATAAAATGTTTGTGAATCTTTGTAATCAGTTTCTGCTAATTCGGCAAAATCAAGTTTTACAACTAAATATCTGTCGTTCAAATTGTTATAAATCCATTTCAACGCTGAAGTCTTTCCAAACTGCCGCGCACGAGTTATCGTGAAGTAGCATTTGTCGTCAATCAGCCCTTCAAATACTTTCATTTTTGCCGTAACGTCCACCATGTAGTGGCGTTGCGGGTCGCAGGTAACGGAGGTGTTAAATTTCTTTGCCATATCGTGATTGTTTTAGCGCAAAGATAAAAATTTTTTTTGACAACCGTATATCCAATCGAAATTTTTAGTAACTTTGCAGCGTTGTAAAACACAAAAATTTTATGACAGAATAAACATAAATTATTAACATACAAAGCATTGACTATTATTCACATTCAAATCAAAAGCGTCGGAAACTCTTGATTTTGAATTAAATCGGAATAATAAACAATCACGGAAGCATTTTTGATGCCTCCACCTAACCATGTTGTTAATGCTCGCGACCATAAGGTGCGGGCTTCATGCAAATCTATGGTTAGGTGCGGGGTTCATCCGACGCTCCCCGTGAATGTGAATAGATGAGATAAGGCTCGTGCCTTGTTTTTGTCGGTTTCGATTGATAGTAAATGCCTAAATATCAATCGAAATGAAAGAGAGAATAATCACTTTCCGCAAGGACGGTTACGACGAGTCTATCGACTTTATCAAAGGTCTTTGCATTTTGTTTGTGGTGTGGACGCATTGTTTCAGCGGAAGACTTTTCCATTACACCTTTTTCGACCTTTGGGGTTATCCGGCGGTAGCGTTGTTTCTGCTGATTCAGGTGTTTCACGCTTACAAAAAGGGCTTGGACAACACCAAAGTAAGCCTCGTAAAACTTTGGAACAGAATCATTAAGCCGTTTGCTTTGGTTATGGCGGTGATTCTGGTGATAAAACTATTTTTCTCGCAACAGACTGCGTTAGAGATAGTTAAAGGCGCAATCAAAGCGGGCGGATTCGGACCGGGAAGTTATTATCCGTATATTTACGTGCAGTTCGCGCTGATTTTGCCGCTACTTGCGGTTGTGTTTAAAAAAGTCAAAAACCTCTATGTGCTTGGTTTTCTGTTTATTGCGGTGTCAATAGGGTTTGAAGTTATCTGCTCTGTAACCGAAATGCCCACTTGGTTTTACAGTCTTCTGTGTTTCAGATATTTGCTGATTGTTTTCTTGGGATATTTGTTGGTTAATAACAAACTGAAAATCAATATTTTAACCATTATTTTATCGTTAGTAAGCGCGGCATTTATTTTGTATTTTGGGTTTAACGGCTGTCAGTTCAACCATTTTCCCGAAAGTTTGCGCAGTGTTTTGATTCCGATTTTCGGCATAAAATACGAACCTTTTTTCTATCCCACTTGGCATCAGGCGCATTGGATTGAATATTTTTGGGATTCATATTTGTATCTGTTTCTGTTGTTGATGTTCTACAAATTTATCAAAAATTTCAACGTTTTCA
The DNA here is from genome assembly GCA_006408675.1 of Madoqua kirkii. Lineage (NCBI taxonomy): Eukaryota > Metazoa > Chordata > Mammalia > Artiodactyla > Bovidae > Madoqua > Madoqua kirkii. The sequence continues at coordinate 4,747 of SJYC01129969.1, read as the reverse complement.
CCAACATTATCAAGCAGATGGGCAAATATTCATACGAAATTTTCCTATTTCAAATGTTTTATTTTACGTTTAGACCAAAAGTTATTAACGCATTACATCTTATTTTTGATAATAACGTGATTATCAGAATTTTATACATAATAATTTCCACCGTAGTCTGCATTTTTACAGTCTTAATTTGGAAAAGATTTATGGAAAAACGGGGTGGTGCGTAATTTTTTATATCACCGCCTCGTAAATCTTTTTGCCCTCGCACTCAATCCATTCGGGCTGCTCTTGAACGACTTTATTCTTTAAAAATGAGAAAGTTACAAGGTAGCCTTCGGAAAGATTACGAGTTGAAAGGTATTCCGATAATTGTTCGCGCCCCGAAATTTCGTATTCAGTTCCGTGCCAAATTTTCAGTTCGATAACGTACTCTTTTCGGTTGAAAGTTACAACCAAATCCATGCGCGACGAATCATCGTTTTCGGGTTCGCAATAATAAAAGCCCGAACCGTTGATAATCGGCTTTAAAAAGCAAATGAACATAAAACGCCCCTCGCGTTCAAGAAATTCGTCCTCCTTGTTGTGCTTGGTGCGAACAAGATTTTGAAACCGCTTAATAATCAGCGGCATATTTAGGTCGCCTTGTTTGTCGATAAAAATTCTGTTGCCCGTTCCGGCGGGGGCAATTTGGTTGATTCGGTTTTCCGCAATAAAATATTAATCAAAACTTGTTGGAAAATAAGATTGTGAATCACAACCTTGCCCTCGTCGTCGGCTTTAATGATGGAAAACATATTCGCCAAATCCATCGTCGGATTGTTGGCATCGAAATTAATCAGATAATTTTCCAACACAACCGCCCGAATCAACTTTTTTAAATCGGAATAAATTTCAAGTTTTTCGGTCATGCTTTCGGTCAGAGTGGATTTGTCTTTTATTACGATTTTAACCGCCTTCAAAACGCCATCCATGCTCCAATCCTTGTTTAAATTCTCGTCAATTTCCTTGCAAACAGCACTTACCAAAACAGGATACCCCGACGTATATTTGTAAATCTCCTCGGAAATTTCGTTAATGTTAAAACCAATATGATAATCGCTCTCGTAATCAGCAAGCATCGTGCTGATTTCCTGCGGGTTAAAAGTCATATCGAGATTGTATTTTGCGGCAACATTCCACGGCGAATTAAATTGATGTTCTTTTTCGGGACGGATTTTTAATTTCAGATTTTTTACGTCGTAAACGCCAGCAAGAATTACAGACCAAAAAGTATAAGTGTCGTCGTTAAATTTTTCGCGGTTGAGGTAAAGATTGCGTAACATTCCCAAAAACCGCAAAAAAACTTCGTTGTTGCACGCCTTATCAACTTCGTCAATGGTCAGAACAACCTTTCTGCCGCATGTTTTACAAAATTCCTTTATAATTCTTGCAAACTTGTCGAAGTCGTCGGTTTTACTTGACTTAGATTTTTCCCAATATTCAATGTATGAGACATTTACACCGGGCATATCGGAAAAAACATCAACCATTTTGCCGCAGAAATAATTGAAGAATTTTTGGTCGTTTTCCCAATTAACCTCCGATTCGGTTTCAAAACTAATTGGAATTACTAAATATCTGTCGTTCAGATTGTTATAAATCCAATTTAGCGATGTTGATTTTCCAAACTGCCGCGCACGGGTGATGGTGAAGTAGCATTTATCGTCAATCAGCCCTTCAAATACTTTCATTTTTGCCGTAACGTCCACTATGTAATGGCGTTGTGGGTCGCAGGTAACAGAGGTGTTAAATTTCTTTGCCATATTGCGATTGTTTTAGCGCAAATTTACAACAAAAGTTTTTTATAACAAAAATTATTGCTACTTTTGTAAGCGGATTTTGGGCGTTGTAATGCGCTTAACTCCGACACAAAATATTTAAAACGAAAGCGTTATGCTTTTCTTGTTGACGGAAACCTGAGAAACTTCCCAATTGAAACAGGAGAAAGCATAGCGGTTTCGCCTATCCTTATAGGCGTGGACTGCTGTGTTGTATCTTTGTTTCAAGGTAAATCTCAGGACCTCCGTCAACAGATACAATACGAACATAAAGTATATGCAGTCTGCGCTTTCGTTGTATATAAATGATAAACAAAAATCCTTTCGAGACTGCAAAAGGGTTAAAATTCCGTAGTTATGAAAAGGTATATTTGGGCATTAATCGTCCTATTTTCAGCTGCTTCGCAAAGTATTGCGCAGGAAAACCGTGTACTTACAAAACAGCAAGCCGTGCAATTGTTGAAAGAAACCAATGAAAAGATTTCTGATTCTATAATCCATTGTACAGATAATGCTATCTTATTTAAAAGAGCAAAATATGATGTATTTCCGTTTATTGATAAAAAATTTTCGGAACGAGAAATTAACGAATTTTTGTATAAGGACGGCTGTTTGTTGTCGAAAGACGGAAAAACACTGTATTCGAGTGTCAAAGTGCTGTATCCGCCGTTTAATCTTGACATACCCGAAGGCGTTGAAACAATTGATTTTATTGCTTGTGGCAAAGTGTTCGGATTTTGGACTATAACTATTCCAAAATCAGTGAAAACCATTTTGTCTTTTCCAGGAGCGGTCTCTAAGGAAATAAACATATCGCCCGAAAACAATACGTTTAAAGTGCAAAACAACTGTATCATATCTTCCGACGGCAAAACATTGTATGCGTTTGGAAAACCATTGCGAGAGATGGACACTACCAATCAATAATTGTACCAGAGGGCGTGGAAATAATTAGCGAAAGTGCGACCCAACTGTCAGAAAAATTACTGATAAAAAACAACTGTATTTTGTCAGGAGACGGCAAAACTTTGTTTCGATACGGAAAAGTCGGCGACGATATTATAATTCCCGAAGGAGTGGAAAAATTTGACGACGAAACAAGAAAAATTGAGTGCAAAACTTTGTCAATACCCCAATCGCTAAACGAACTTTATCTTGACAGATATTTTGTTGATAAACGCTTTGTATTTGACAATGTAAAGGTAGCACAAGGAAATGCAAGATACGTTGCAACTAACAATAATACAGTTTTGTACGACAATAAAAACAATTCGCTTACATACGGTAATAAAGTTGTACCCGAAACTGTAAAATTTACCGCACCCGGATTTTCGGATAAAATGGCGCAACTTAATCCCGGCGTTTATAATCTGATAATCTCAGGTAATTTATATAAGCGTGAAAATCTATTTTCAAATAATGGCGTTAAAATTGTCAAACTGGACTTTTCGGGAATTTCAGACAACAATTTAAATATAACCTCTTTTAAAAGAGATGCCTCTGATGGAATAATAGGTGTTGGATTTTCCTGTGATACTTTGGTTTTGCCTGACAATTACGATTTTGGAAAGGATTTTCCACAACTACTTTCTGCGCAACATTACAATTTGTCAGATAAAAATAAAAACTACAAAATCGAGAATAATTGCCTGCTTTCAAAAGATGGAAAGCGGTTGATAAAAATTTTAGGAGAAGAATATTCTTTTCCGTCTTCGGTTGAAGATTATGATATTGATATAAAGCCGTTTTTCAACAATGATTATTACTATTATACCAGCATTGGTCGTCATAAAAAATCTACTTTTCCATTTCCTAAGCATTTAACATCTTTCAGCGATGATATGTTGCCGGAGCCGCATAAATACATCGGCGATGGTGAAGACGGTGGTGAATATTATTGCTGCATAGAACAGCCGGTTTATTTCAGGATACATAAAGATGTTTCCGAAATAGGGGAACGCGCTTTATATCATGTTGGCGAAATAGACAAGGACAATCCGTATTACACAATGGAAAACGGCATTATTTACAACAAAGAAAAGACAAAAATGCTTTATGGCGGTCTGGCAATGGGACATATTGTAATTCCTAACGGCATAAAAGAACTGCCCTACGAAATATTTCTTGACCGAACGTTAGGTTATTACGGTGATTATGGAGATACCGTGTATAACTTATCATTGGAAATACCTGCGAGTGTGGGAAAAATCTCCGACGAAAATTTCCATTTTATTACCAAAATTTCGCCTGAAAATGAGCATTTTATAATGAAAGACAGCATAATTCTCAGTAAAGACGGAAAATGTATGTACTATTACGGCAAAAAATCGAAGGAAATTGTAATTCCTGACGGTGTTGAAGAATTCGATAAAAATGCTTTCCGTTTCAGATTTTCAAGTTGGAATGGGTCAAAACTACTAACGGGTTACGATTTCAACAGACCGGAAAACCACTCTATCGACTCACTATCATCCTTAACATTACCAAAAACATTAAAGTCGATTGACGATAACTTTTTTAACCCCATTGCTAACATAGATAAGAAAATAAAATTTGTTGTTCATCCTGAAAATCAGTATTTTAAAACTTTGGGCGACAGTATATTGCTTTCCAAAGACGGCAAGAAATTGATATATTACTCCAAATCAGGCGAAATAATTGTACCTAACGGCGTAGAAGAACTAAATTTGAAATCGTTTGTGAATTCTTTTTATCCCGGCGATGGTCCTACTGCTTCAGGCGGATTAAACTGGGAATTTTATGATTGCGCAATCACGATTCCAAACTCGGTAAAGAAAATTGAGAAAGGTTTCTTTTCACATAATTTTTGGAATGATGAGAAAATAACAATCCACCTTTCTCCTAAAAATCGTTATTATAAACTAACCAATAACGGCGTACTTAAAGACAAAAACGGTAAAACAATTTATAACCCAGAAAAT
>SJYC01129967.1:0-19994 GCA_006408675.1 Madoqua kirkii | reverse complement strand
GTGCAGGGGCGGGGGGCCGGGGGTTGGCGCTGGGCGGTGGATCCTGCAGAGCGGGCTGGTGGTGGAAGCGCGTGCGCTCCTTCTCATCCACCGGCCAGTCCGTCTTTGGGTGGGTGCTCCTACTCCATTTACATTTAAGGTAATTATTAACGTGTATGATCCTACTAATGCTTTCTCAGTTGTTTGGAGTTTATTTCCTGTAGGCAGGGCTTTTCCTTCTCTGTGTTTCCTGTCTAGGGAAGTTCCTTTAGCGTTTGTTATAAAGCTGGTTTGTGGAGCTGAATTCTTTTGCTTGTCTGGAAAGCCTTTGATTTCTCCATCAAATCTGAAGGAGAGTCTTGCTGGGTGGAGTACTCCTGGTTGCAGGCTCTTCCCTGTCTTCACTCTGAACGAATCATGCCATTCCCTTCTGGCCTGTAGGGTTTCTGTTGAGAAATCATCCCTTGTTTGTTATTTGCCATTTTCCCCTCGCCGCTTTTCATATCTTATCTCTGTCTTCATGTTTTGCCATGTGTTTGGAATGTTCCTCCTTGGGTTTATCCTGCCTGGGGTTCTCTGTGCTTCCTGGACTTGGCTGAGTATTTCCTTTCCCGTGTTCAGGGAGTTTTCAGCTGTCACCTCTTCAGATATTCTCGCAGGTCCTCCTCTTTCTCTTCTCCTTCCAGGGCCCCTTTCATGGGAATGTGGGTGCACTCACTGTTGCCCCAGAGGCCCCTGAGGCCGTCTTCATTTCTTTGCATTTTCTTTCTCTGTTCTGTTCTGTCCTCCAGCTCGACTGTCCCTTCTTCTGTGGACCCTTCTAATGTGATATTCATCTCTGTCTGTTTGCCCTTTGGTTCTTCTAGGTCCTTGGTAAACATTTCCTGCACCTTCTCGATCTTTGCTCCATTCTTTTCCTGAGATCCTGGATTGTCTTCGCAATCATTATTCTGATATTCTTTTTTTTTTTTTCTAGAAGGTTGCCTATCTCTACCTCATTTAGTTGTTTTCTGGGATTTTATCTTGTCCCTTCATGTGGGACTTAACTTCCTGCTTTTCATTGTGATGGACTTTCTGTAATAGGATTTTGTTTTAGTCCCTGTGAGACTGTGCCTCTTCTGTCTGCTGTCTGATGGATGAGGCTGAGAGGCCTGTGTAGGCCTCTTGATGGGAGGGACTGGAATGGGAAAAACTAGGTCTTACGTTGGTGGGCAGGGTCTCGCTCAGTAAAGCTTTAATTCAATTATCTCCCGATGGGTGGGGTTGCATGCCCTCCCTGGTGGAAGTTCCAGACAAGACAAGGCCTTTGTCTTTGGACATGGGGTATCTTTTATTGGCGGGCTCCAGCACCCTCCTGCTGATGGTTGCTCAACAGCTAGTTGCAATTTCGTGCTCTCATGGGAGGAGGTGAGCACACGCCATCTGGAACCGGAACTTAAAGGAGATACTGATCACAATGTCCTTAGATATGCAGATTTCATCTGAATGTTTGATATATTTATTGTTCTAACTTGAAGTTTAATAACATTTAAAAAATCAATGTCTTTCCTATATACTTTTTTTAATCAATTAAATTTTATTATTGAAAAGGTAATATTTTCATATCAAATATCCAGGAATAAACAATTTAAAAGTTCAAGGCTGTTTAAGAAGAAATCATAAGACCTAAGATGAGAAGCTCAATCCTGCAAGTCTGTGCATTCTTCCAAAATTAATGATGAATTTTACCAATGTTAGTTCAACAAGATCCCCATAACCCCCCATGGTATGCCTTTTAGAACTTGAGAGATTGGCTTAAAGTTCAACTGAAAGAGGAATTATAGGAGAAGCATGCAAAACTATTTTGAAAAGGAAGAACTTAGCTTACAAGAATCAGCGCACATTATGTTAAACTCACTCAACAAGTCGCTGGTGTTTGACTCTTTGTCATCCCTTGGACTGCAGCTTGCCAGGCTCCTCTGTCCATGGAATTCTCCAGGACAGAATATTAGAGTGGGTAGCCATTTCTTTCTCCAGGGGAATCTTCCCAACCCAGGAACTGAACCAACAAGAATCAGCGCACATTATGTTAAACTCACTCAACAAGTCGCTGGTGTTTGACTCTTTGTCATCCCTTGGACTGCAGCTTGCCAGGCTCCTCTGTCCATGGAATTCTCCAGGACAGAATATTAGAGTGGGTAGCCATTTCTTTCTCCAGGGGAATCTTCCCAACCCAGGAACTGAACCCAGGTCTATGACACTGCAGGCAGATTGTTTACCAGCTGAGCCACCAGGGAAGCCCAGGAATACTGGAGTAGGTAGCCTATCCCTTCTCCGGGGGGTCTTCCTGACTGAGGAGTCAAAGCAGGGCCTCCTGCATTGCAGGTGGATTATGTTAAAGCCCCAGTATTTAGCAGTGTGATAACTGATGCAGGAAAAAAGTATACACATGTTTTCATTTAATTTCTCATCTGCACCTAAAAAAACCCAGCAGTCTAATAAAAAGTTTATAAATATTTGGCCCCCAACTTTTTATGTCATCAAACTATCCTACAGAAATATACCTTGAGATGCATTAAGATACCTACAAAGACATTTATTATGTCATTTGTCTTCGTACAAAACTGGACAAATCTAAGTGTCTATGAATAAGTGACATCTGAGCCCCAAAACATCCTGTCTAACTGGATATCACTTCATGTAGATGAAATCTCTTCCCAACCTTTTGACACCTGACAAAGTTTAACGCTAACAAATTCTTGTTATGGTGATGATACATATTTATTGAGCTCATACCAAGTTCTAGGCACTTTGCTTATTTTTCACTATCTCATTATGTTTCACCAAAAGCCTATGAGCTGGACCTGGATGATACCATTATTATTCCCAGTTTTCAAATGAGGAAATCAACATTCAGAAAAATTAGATGAGTTACTGGGGCTCATGCACACAGGCCTCACTAGAAAGACAGCCGGATATCCAGCAGCGCTCAGCACTGCCTCTCGCCCCCGGGAAGCAGCAGCACATTATAAAGGCACTGATGCCCCTGATGGGAGCGTCCCTGGTGTCTCAGGTGGGAAAGCATCTGCCTGCAACGAGGGAGACCTGGGTTTGGTCCCGGGGTCGGGAAGATCCCCCGGAGAAGGCAATGGCACCCACTCCAGTACTCTTGCCTGGAGAGTGCCATGGATAGAGGAGCCAGGTGGGCTACAGTCCATGGAGTTGCAAAGAGTCGGACACGACTGAGGGACTTCACTTCACTTCCAACTTCTCAACTTAGATCTTGAACTACCCTCATAACCAGAGGTGGATGTTTTATTAAAAAGTGCTGAGCTCTGACCTCTGGAGATGATATTGTTTCCTATGGTCTATGATCACCACTCCTATGAGATTCTACTGAAAAAACACATCACCCATTTTTCTTAAAATGCACGTTATCTACTGAAAATGTTTAATACTATGCTATCTTGTATTATCAGTGATCCTTCCATATAGAAATTCACATTTATATTTGAACCTCACACCTCATATTTCATTGTAATTCTTGCAACAAAGAACATGAGTAAAACACTCAGACATATGTGGTCACAGTGATAATAAGCGCTTCCCTCCTAGCTCAGTTGGTTAAGAATCTGCCTGCGATGCGGGAGGCCCCAGTTCAATTCCTGGGTCGGGAAGATCCACTGGAGAAGGGATAGGCTACCCACTCCAGTATTCTGGCCTGGAGAATGCCATGGACTGTGTAGTCTGGGGTTGCAAAGAGTCCGACCTGAGCGAGTGACCTTCACGTAGAGATGAGATGACAAACAGAGCTGCCATTTTATTCGAGCTCCTTTCACTCTGGAGGCAGATTCAGAGCAAAGCTATGATGCAAAAGGAAGCAGGTGCGGGAAACGTCCTCAGAGCTTCCTTTTCTTACAACCCCGCTCGCTCTGCCGGTGGCAGGACTGTCCCCTGTGCAGAGCGGCTCGCTCAGTTCCCCACGCCCCACTGTTCCAGCCGCTGGAGAGACGAAAGTGGGCCTGCATTCGCTTCTTATTTCAATCACAGTTTATCATAAGACATGTCGCTGCTGCCACCAAACCAAGAGGCTGGTTTTATCCTGATTCTCATGTGCTGATCTGAAATGTCTTTGGTACATTTTGTTCCCATAATGATTTCACTACCTGCAACCTCTCCCAATCTCAAAGTAAACGCGATCTGATGATACATATTGTGCACATTTTCTTTCTCATGGGTTTTAATATCCAGTTAGTGTTTGGGGGTTTTCTCTACAACAAGGGTTAAACATACTGAATATGTATAAATTCTGCTCTTTTAGTAGTTAATACAGTTTGATCCAAAGCTATTACTGGCCTAATCGGGTTTATCTGTGCCTTGGTGTAAGGTCTAGAATATAGCACACTCAAAGGTCTGAACACAGTGAGGTTAATTATGCTTAAAACCTGCCGAGCAGCTGGTTTTAGGTCCATTACACACACATACAGACACACCATGAGGAAAAAGAACTGAAGAAATTCTTCCAAGAAGTAAAATCACACCTTCCTTCTTAAGTCTGTGCGTCACTGGAGCTCAGATTTTAGCAGAGCCCTGTCCTTCCCTTCTCACAATGCAGTTTTCTGCCAAATTATTTGTCCTCAAGGGCTATTCAGCTGACAGTCCCGTGCTAGCAATGACACCCTAGTGTCTATAAAATTAAATATGAGCTCCTTCCTCTGGCTTCCAAGAATTCTCTGATTTGAGCCCAATTGACCCCCATATTGGCGTCTTCCACTGGCCCACTGCGTGACGCTCACCTCATGGTGACTGTCTGATTACCGGCCCTGTGCACTCGGGCGTCTTGTTTCTGAGCCACTGCGAATGCCCACACCGTCCCCCACTGCCCTGGAAGGCTGTGGCACCCTCCCTTGCTCTCAGCTCCGAGGACTGTGGCAGGCATCGACAGGAGAGGGGGACGGCCGAGGACACAGTCATTAGGGTCCTGGAGACTCAGAGGGGGGCCCAGCGTCACTGGGCTGTGCAGAGCTCCAACAGGTGCCTTTCGCGTCAGTTTCTTTGTCTTGAATGTACATTTTCCAATAGTGACGATTATGTTCACCATAAGTTATAAAACTGTCTTTCCGGAATGCCGTGTTATCAAGGAGCCTCAGGGGCACTTGGCTTTGCTCTGTTCAGGCTCTCACAGATCTTTAGCTTGTGTGTCCAGCCGTTACCGCCTTGGGTTGTGGCCAAACGACTGGGCTTGGAGAGCAGAGCATCAGGCCTGAGTGAGGACCCACCAGGTCACAGCAGGAAAACGTGCCCGAATCACCCAGGTCCTGAGGACGGACAGACGCCTTTCTGTTGAGCGCCCCTTTCAGGCCTTCGAATCCCCCAGACAGAGAACAACTCTGCCTTATTTATTAAGACACAGAGGAGGAGAGCGTGGCCACACGCTCACCAGAATGTCTGGGGGGCATTCGTTCATAAAAAGGAGTGAACTGTCACTGACATTCAACACAATGTGGATGAAAGACTCTCAAAACCATCAGGCTAAGCAAAATGGAGGGCTTCCCAGGTGGCGCTAGTGGAAAAGCATCCTCTCGCGATGCAGGGGACACGCGCGTGGCCCTGCGTCAGGGAGGTGCCCTGGAGGAAAGGGCAAGCCGCTCCCGTGTTCTTGCCTGGAAAAGCCCGCGGACAGAGGAGTCTGACAGGCTACAGCCCACGGGGTCGCAAAGAGTCAGACACGAAGGAGCGGCTTCGCATGTGCGCACACGATCAGCTCAGTTCAGGCGCGCAGCCGTGTCCGACTCTCTGCGACCCCATGAATCGCAGCACGCCAGGCCTCCCTGTCCATCACCAACTCCCGGAGTTCACTCAGACTCACGTTCATCGAGCCCGTGATGCCATCCAGCCATCTCATCCTCTGTCGTCCCCTTCTCCTCCTGCCCCCAATCCCTCCCAGCATCAGAGTCTTTTCCAATGAGTCAGCTCCTCCCATGAGGTGGCCAAAGTACTGGAGTTTCAGCTTTAGCATCATTCCTTCCAAAGAAATCCCAGGACCGATCTCCTTTAGGATGGACTGGTTGGATCTCCTTGCAGTCCAAGGGACTCTCAAGAGTCTTCCCCAATAACACGGTTCAAAAGCATCAATTCTTCAGTGCTCAGCTTTCTTTATAGTCCAACTCTCACATCCATACATGACCACTGGAGAAACCATAGCCTTGACTAGATGGACCTTTGTTGGCAAAGTATTATCTCTGCTTTTGAATATATATGTATATATACATGTTTGCTGAATTCAACTGAAATGGATTATAGCTTTTTGAGGGTTCGCATTGGAATATGTACCTGCCAGTTAGTTAACTGCCTTGACCACATCAGTCGACTTACTCTGTCAGTTCCTTGAATGTCAAGAGGGATAAGCAGTGGCCATCCATGTTTTCCCATGAGGGAGGTTAGTGACGGTGTTACACCCCTTGATTGTATATATTTTTAATTACTTTTTATTTAAAGAAATATCAACAACAAATAGAGAATGAAGTGAGAATTGGGTTTTTGCAGCGCGGCTGTTTAGTGACATTTGATCATCAGCATTCACAGTGTTTACAAAGAGCAAATTCCACCTGTGAGCACCTTCAGAACAGGATTCCGAGGATTACTTGGCTTTTAGTGCCCTCAGAATCCAGGCCCCTGAGACTGTCTTCAGATGTTGGGCCCAGAGTACACACAGATTCCCTGCACTAATTTGCAAAAGAACTTGTAAAATTGCTCGGAAACACGAGGTGCATTAGGAGTCATTTGAGGCAGCGTCTTCCTGGAGGAGCTTAAGGCCTGGGTCCCTTTGGAAATTCCTATTTCACAGGAATGTACACTACAAGGAATGCAGACCTGAGAAAGGAGGAGCCTGTGGAGTCCTGATACCAGAAGGCACGGCAGACCCTGGGCTGGGCCCTTGAACTGCGTGCGCTCAGCCCGTCTGCCTCTGCCGGCCATTCTGCGGCACCGTCTGCTTCCCAGCCACACGCAGAGCCTCACTTTAGAGCATCTTTGGGGATACTGGACCCACATCTAGTGTGAGTGTGTGTGTGTGCAAGCTTCCTCACACCAGCAAGTTACTCTTGTGTGTCTGAGAATTCATCTCAGTCCTGATAGTATCTCTGCAGAGACAGCATCGAGTTCCACGGATAAAAGGCTCAGTCCCAGGAGATCACCCTCTGCGTCAGACGCCCACTGTAGCCCAGTCTGTCCCCGTACTGCTGACGTACCAGCTGTGAGTCAGAGGTCCCCACGCCCCTGTCCTTTGGGCTGACGGATTTGTAGAATGGCTCACAGAACTCAGGAAACCCATTTACTCAAGAATGACCAATTTATTACAAAGGATTTTAGAAGATACTAATCAAGAGCTGGATGAGAGATACACGGGCAAGGTTCCGAGCAGCACCATGGAGCCCTTGGCCCTGCGTGGTGGTGGTGGTTTGGTTCCCCAGCCTGGAAGCTCTCTGAGCCCCCTCCATTTGGCTATTACAGAGGCTTTATTACATAAGCATGATTGATGAACTCAGCACCCAGTCCCTTTCCCCTCCCCAGAAATCAGGACAAATGACTGAAAGTTCCAACCCTCTACACAGACTTGGTTCCCCTGGCAACCAGCTCCCCTCCTTGGGTGCTTTCCAAAAGTCACCTCATTAACATGTGATGGAAACGGGCTTGTTGTGAATAACAAGACAAGCGCCTCGCCTGTTCTCTGAAGTGAGTCAGGAACCTAAGATGAGAGACCAAACATGGTTGCTCCTGGGGGTGGGAGGGGGCAGTTTCAGGAGCCCCCAAAGACACCAAAGTCCACAGATTCTCAGGTCCCCTAAATAAAAACTGCCGCGAATACAGCAAAGCCTCCATATCCTCAGATTCAGCCAACTGTAGATGGAACATCTGACAGAATCCAAAGATGGAGAGCGTGCAGGCACGTGGATATAGATGCTGCCATTGCTTTATTGCTCAGGAGGTTCCGCCAGGACTGGGAGCTGTGAGCCAGGACTTTGTCCAAATATACGAGCAATATTACCCTGGGCACTTGAATATATATATATAAAAAATAAATCACAGCATCAGTGAGCATAGTTGTCCACAGCCAGTCTCCCCTCCAAGCCCTTCCGTGCCCTCCATAATCACTTGTTTCTCCTGCCGGTGTCCCCTGACTTCTTACCATTAATGTGTATAGCATTTTGGTTGTTCTGGAGTGGCAGCTGGTAGGTGAAGCCAGGGAAGATGCTAAACATCCTAACCGGCACAGGACAGTCTCCCCACACCCAACAAAAAATAATCCATCCACAATGTCAGAAGCACCAAGGCTGAGAATCTGGTCCAGAAGAGAGCTGGGAGTTTGCTGAGTTTATGGGACAAGTCACAGGCCTGTTTGGTGTCTGCCTTGCTAATGATATAGACAGATATTCAGACTGAAATAGTTTACACTTTATTTCACTTTTTTATTTATTGGCATGCCACAGGGCATGAGGGGTCTTAGTTCCCTGATCAGGGATGGAACTTGTGCCCCTGCATTGGAAGCACAGAGGCTGAAACACTGGGCCCCTGGGGAGGGCCCAGCTCTCACTTTAATACGCCGCCTGCAGCAAAGGTATGATGAGGACGGGCAGCTGGTTCCTGCCTCCAGTCACTGAAAACTACCGACAAGCATCTTTTTTTTTTTTTTTAATTGGCCAAGTTGTCTCAGGTTGGTTTGCATGACCTACTACAAATTATCCCTGCTCTCCTGGACCATGCCTTGCTCTGGTTTACACTGTCATCGATTCAAGAGGCTAAAAACAGAATGGGAAAAAAACTCAGGAGTCAATATCACATCCTGCGATGCAGCTGCTGGATTTGGGCAATCTCCCCAGGATTCTATTATAAATGCTTCAATACTCTTATTTTTTTATGGAACCCTAAATTACACATAGAAATAATTTCAAGTACTGTATTTAACTTTAATCTGATTATTTTAAAAGTAACATACCAGTTGCTTAAATTAAACAGATATTTTTATCCAACTGGGGTTCCTACTAATTACGCTGTTGCTCTTATTAAAAATTACTCACTGTGGCATCCATTTCAACTCCCATAAAGCAACGAAAAGGCCTGCTCTCATGTTTTTATTTTTAGAATGAACTGTGAGACAAAGAGAATGCTTGAATATGTCCTATTAAAACAATTTTATTTTGAAGAGGTAAATTTATGGATGCTGCAAACCTAGATTTAAACACGTCAAGTCTTTTAAACTGAATGACTGACTTATGATCTCTGTAGAAACCACTTACAGAAGCCACAGAGTTAATTTAATATTTACAAGTCTGCTTCTCCATAGCAGCTGATCTGGAGACTTGTTTTCACTTGGGAGAAAGTGTTAATATCAAGCCACAAAGCCAACATTCAGTAACCTCCTTGAAAGTCCGTGCTGGCAGGGATACTTAGGAATACTCAAGCTAAGTCCTTCCTCCTCTGGGCAGGAAAGTTAAGGCCCAGAGATGGACATGCCTTGGAGGCAGCAAGTAAAGCTGCAAATGTCTGAGGAGGACAGAAGTCTGAAATGACTCCCAGCGAGCTCCGTTCTTGCTGCAGTTCAGCCGCTCAGTCATGTCTGACTCTTGGCAACGCCATGGACTGCAGCACTCCAGGCTTTCCGTCCTTAGCCATCTCCCAGGGTTCACTCAATTCGCTTGCACGCGTAGCTAATGCCATCCAACCATCCAAGAGTCACGGTCTTACCCAGTCCTCTCCTCTGTGAATGTGACGTGATCACTCCCTTGACTGGCTTGTGTGCTATGGAAAAGCTGAAAGGATATTATAGGCATAAGATGCCCATTCCAAGTTCGATGCATGAAGCAGGGCACTCAAAGCCGGTGCACTGGGATGACCCTGAGGGATTGGGGGTGGGGAGGTGAGAGGGGGCTCGGGCTGGGGGCACGTGTGCACCCACGGCTGACTCGTCATTGTGTGGCAAAAAACACCACAATACTGTAAAGTAATTAGCCTGCAATTAAAATTAATTAATTAACAGAAAACCTCTAATTGCCTGACTTCCAGTTAATCAAAAGGGAGGTTGTCCTGGGCGGGTCCAGCGGTCAGAGACTGGAAGCATCAGGCTGTCTTGGTGTCAGGCTCAGGGCAGAAGCTCCACGCCGTGAGAGGCGCGAGGGGGCACCTGGAGCCTTTACGGGCTCCAGGCATCAGTCCTACAGCCGCAAGGAGCTGAACTCTCCACCCACCAGGGCTTGAAGAGGACTCAAGCCTTAGATGGGAAGGCGGTCGCAGCCAGCACCTTGATCTCACCCTAATGAGAAGCTGAGCAGGAGGCCCTGCCAAGGCACCCAGACCCCCGGCTCCTGAGCGCACGCTGAGGCGCTCCAGTCAAGCCCAGCTTGTTGAGACCACATGGACTGGAGCCCACTGGCTCCTCTGTCCACAGGATTCTCCAGGCAAGAACACTGGGGAGGCTTGCCACTCCCTTCTCTGAGGGATCTTCCTGGCCCAGAGAGCCAACCCACGTCTCTGTGCCTCCTGCCTGGGTAGGCCGGTGCTCTGCCACCGGTGCCACCTGGGAAGCCCCGACTCACAGAAACTATGGAACTCAAAGCGTGTGTGTCCTTCTAAGCCATTAAGCTAGTGGTGAGTTGCCCTTCACAAGAGACGGATTACACTAACCCTGAACTGTGGCATTTCCACACTAAGAACTGTCTCCCTCTCCTCTCTGGGCCAGACCATTCTTAGATTCTTTAACTGGGATGAGATGGATATTTCAGGACACAAATCACAGAGAAAACCAAAGGGTTCTGGTATCCTTCCTTCCTCCTTATCCAAAGTCCTGCTAATCCATGTCCTACCTCCAGCCCTCCACTGAGGACCCTCAGAAGTCCTAAGGCTTCATGCTGATAGATCTTTTGGTCTACAGAGCATCAATAAGAATAATAAATACAATGAATTAAAATACCCAAATGAATGTAAATCCATGCATTTATACTGATCCTAAAGATAAAATCAAACAAAAATCCTCATTGCTTTTTTTTTGCAGGGGTTTAGGGACTCAATTCATTAGTTTAAGAATGTTAAGTGCAATAAAGAAAACAAATATTGTATACTAATGCAAATGTGTGGAATCTAGAAAAATGGCATAAATGATCTTACTTGCAAAGTAGAAACAGAGACACAGAAGTAGAGAATAAATGTTTGGATACCAAGGGGGAAAGAGGAGGGTGGGAGGAACTGGGAGGTGGGCTGACTCGCGCACACCGCTTATGCCCCGAGAGCCTGCCGCGCGTCCAGGGCGCTCTGTTCAGCCCCTGGGCGGCCTGAATGGGGAGGGAGTTCAGGAGGGAAGGCAGCTGTACGTATGCTGATTATGTTGCTGTGCAGTAAAAACTAATAGGACATTGTAAAGCAGCTATACTCCAATAAAAATTAATTAAAATAAAATGTAAAAATATTAAAGAATGTTAAGTAAAGGAAAGAAGAAAGCATTTATTCCTTCTCTCTTGTGTGGATTGGACCTCAGGGTAACCAAGAGGCTGATAAGGAAATTTCTATTTATAGACTACTCCACTTACTGAACAAGAAAAGAATGATAGAATTCACACATCACTAGTTTTAAGACTGATAAATTAATGAATTTGACAATGATCATCAACGACTGCTAATATCATGAAAAGAGGGGGAGACAGACAATCATGTACCTTTCAAAGGTCAGAACACCACCTATGGAGTCAGTCTGTCAAAAATGGAATCTACGAGGGAACAAGCCTCTAGAGAGCTAGCTACCAATTCGCAAGAAATAGTGAAAGCAGGGCAGCATCCAAAGCTACCAGGAAGCAGCCGAGACGACGCTCAGAGGGGAAGGCGGCACCGTGAGTGACCCGGATCCGGTAACGGCAGACTGCAGGAGACGAGAGCAGAGGCGCAGAAGGTCAGATGAAATAGCTGCAGTAGGTAAGTCTTACGTGGACGTGGTTTGAAGACACTGTGCACACACGCCCAGGCACACACACGAACACACACACGCCCAGGCACACACACGCCACGCACGCGCAGTATCATCGGGAGCCCGGAACACTGCCCGGATGTTTGACGATATTAGGAAACACGAGTCACTGTTCTTTTCTAAGTTTTTGTGGTTACTTTGGGAAAAGACGCCTTGACTTTGAGGATGTGCTTGTTGGTGTCATTTCATCAGCAAGTCGACTCTTCTGTGACCCACCAGCTCTGCTGTCCATGGGGTTTCCCAGGCAGGAATTCTGAGTGGACTGCCGCTTCCTTCTCCAGCGGATCTTCCCAACCCAGAGATCAGACTCACATCCTGCACTGACAGGTGGACTCTTTACCACGGAGCCACCTGGGAAGCAGAGATATGCTTAGTGACATAATAACACAGTATTTGGGATTTACTTTAAAATAAATGCAATGAGAAGTAGGAAATGTGGATTGGGCTACAGATGAAACATGACTGAGTGTGAGGCGAAAAACATTAGCTGATGGGCGCACAAGTTTATTTTTTTAATATGTTTGAAATTTTCCATAACAGTATTTTTTAAAGTCAAATGTCACCCAGTACTTATTTTTTTTTTCCAGCGGCATTTCATTCTTTTTAGGATAAAAGATCAAATTCCTAATTCACACTACAAGGCTTTGAACACTCTTGCCCTGATCATCACCCCAGCCGCAGCGCACCTCACCTCTCTTCCTTCTGGACTTCACCTGCCAAAGCTTCTTGTGCCCAGTATCTCAGGGCATCTGTGTGCGTTTCCTTCTGCTGGGTCCTTCCTATCCTCCTTCTAGTAAACAATGTCACAGCACCATGGACAGCTCAGTCAAGGCAATTACAGTGGTAGCAATTGTATTTACATTTGGTTGAGGATTTTTTAACATGTAACTCCCAATAGGGAACTGGGGTGGATTTGTTCTAGCATCTTATTTGTAAGAAGGTACTTAAATACTGAAGTGTCAACAGAATGGAATAAATAAAATTAGTTGATGACATCCAGTCAATTGCTGGTAAGTAATTTACATGTAAGGTGATACTGAAGGTTAGACACAGATAAATTTTTTAAAAAGAGAGGGGGAGAGAAAATGATAATGCTGAGAAAGCATCTTGTCTTTTTTTTATAATGAATCTTTTCTATGAGTCTTTGAGGATGGATATCCCACACTGAGGTGGGGCTGGGGCTGGGGGTTGAGAAGCTAGCTCAGCAGTAGAGAATCTGCTTGCAATGCAGGAGGTGCAGGAGACGCAGGTTCTATCCCTGGGCCTGGAAGATCCCCTGGAGAAAGAAATGGTGAACCACTCCAGTATTCTTGCCTGAGCAATCCCATGGGCAGAGGAGACTGGCAGGTTATAGTCCATGGGGTCATGAAAAGTCAGACCCGACTGAGTTACTGAACACACATGCACACATCCCACACTGAAGCCACCACACCAGGCTCCCCACTTAGTCCAGGACAAGAAAGAAAGCCAGCCAGAGGGGTAGTGCTGATGTGAGTTACACAGCAGACAGTCTATAGCAGCCGGAGATTCTCAAGAGCTGGTGGCAACTGTGATGGCCCATGAGACCAAGAATGGAGCCCAGGCCCACACACGCCCAGGGCTGGTCCTTATCAGAGCTGGATCTCACTTGCTTTCCTGCTCTGTGCTTGACAGGAAACTGAGATGGGCTGGAGAGTGGGGCCAGCGAGGGCATATCAGCCCTCTGGTTGGAAAGTATCTCCACTGAGCAGAACTGAAATCTGACCTCTCCCACCTGCTTTAGTCATTACCCCTTATGTGCAATATATACTCTACATTCAGAGAATCCTCATGTGAATAAGCCTCTCGTGGCAGTCTGTCATCTGTACAGAAAGAATGCAGGTTTCTGTCCATGAATCAGATGTATTTTAGGCATCTTCTATAAGCAAGGTCACATAAAAGTGACCAGAATCATTCTGGCTCCTTACCTTGAGTGTTGCTGTTTTAGTTGCCAAGTTGTGTTGGACTCTTTTGCAACTGCACGGGCTATAGCCCACTAGGCTTCTTTGTCCATGGGATTTCCCAGGCAAGAAGCTGGAGTGAGTTGCCATATCCTTCTCCAGGAGGTCTTCCCACCCAGGAACTGAACCTCATGCAGGAAATTTACCGAGAAATTAGCAGTAGCTTTATCTGGGCAGTGTGGGTGTTTTTCTTTTGTATTGTTCTTTCTTTTTCACCCAACATTTTCTACAAAGGACGTTAATTGCTTTCATAATCACAGCCAAAAATAAAAAATTACTAAGGGAAAACTGGAAAATACTACATGGAACATAAAACTCTATTAATGAGAAAACAAAGTTAATAATAACATTGTCATAATGAGAAAACAAACTTAAAACAGAGTACCTCATTTTTAACCATTGTAGACAATTGAAATTCTTTGTAGACACATGGGTTTATCTGCCACTTACTTATCAAAGAGATTTCGGGCATTCAGTGGGAAATTCACCAGAGTTGGGTTTGTTTCCACACACTGTCCCCTAAGTTTAGCTAAATGCTTAAACTGCAGAAGTCTCAGCGTGCCTACAATGCACTAGTTCCCTGAATCCCAAGCTAGGAAGTAATAGGGTTGTTTCAATTACAAATTGTAAAAAACTTTGGTAGTTATATCCTAACACAAGACTTGCCAATCAAGCAACAACCCCACTCACTGAGTATTTATCATCTGTTCATCTGCCCACGTGTTCTTTCCGCATGCACTGGCTGAGCGCGCGCTGCTGGAAACAGCGGGTTGAGATTCTAAGCACGAGATGCCAGATCTCCAGGATCATGATGCGCACACGGGGCAGGACACCACAAAGCACTCGGAAGAGAAAGAAAGCACACCACCCCTCCTCCAGTCGTCTTATGAGCTAATAAACGTATGAAAGAAAAGGACCAGCAGTAGTGGCTGGTTGGAACACAGCTATGGAATTCCAAAAGGAAAATGATTTATAAATTGACCAAGGAATTCCAGTCAAGTGGTGCATATTGCCAAACTACCAGAAAGCTGCTGATTTAAATCAGATCAGGTTACAAGTCCCTCCTTCCTAATATACGTCTTAGAGATGGTGCCCAATAGATGGCCAACAGTCACAGTCACGATTGCCCGAGAGCTGTGAGTGATGCTCAGATGCGGGCCCTGTCTCGATAATAGGCATTGGAGCCCGCAGTGCAAAAGTGATACATGCCTGACGGACAGACTCATAGTTATTCCAGAGAAACTTGCAATTGCCCATAGCCATGACCAGCCCCTTTGACTTGATATGTTTCTGAGCCAAACAGCATTGCTCTGAAAGTAATCTGCTCACAATCAAATGAGTCAGGGCAGACGCAATGGCGAACGTGATGGGAATGGTAGTCAGTGAAGAGAGGAAGGAGGGAAGGACGGAGAAAGGAAGACTAAAAAAAAGTAAGCATAAAAAAAATAATAAAAAAAGAATATGCATCCTACTGCTGTGCGAAAATTGTCAAAATCTTAATTATGTTGCATTGGTTCACAGTGCTTTTTAAGTCTACTATATTCTGCCACGTCTCTGTATATTCATTATATTAATTTTTGAGAGTTTGATATTGAAACTCCAACCAAAAATCTCAATTTATCTACTTAAAAACTGTAATATATAGTGGAACTATATGTAACCTTCTGTATTTTCCAAGTTTCTTGTAAATGTGTTATCATACTTTCATAATTTAAAAAATAGAAATGAAAAATAAAATTAACAAAGGAAAATTTCCCTAGATCATTAGTTAAACGCCATTTCTGCAAGTTTCGAATGTCTAATCCTCAAATGCTCTCAAGTTTTCGGCCCTTATTCTGTGGACACCCTAAAGACGTCCTGCTCCTGCCACTGAGGAGGAGCTCCAGCGGCCATCATCTGCAAGAATGACGACCACCCGGCCGCCAGAAGCCCACCTCTCCTCCTGACCCCAGCCTGTAGCATCGCTGCCTGTTCAGCCACCTCAGTGGTGTCCAGCTCTTGGTGATACAATGGACTGTGGCCTACCAGGCTCTTCTTTCAGTGGGATTCTCCAGGCTGGAATACTGGAGTGGGGTGCCATGCCCTCCCCCAAGGATCTTCCTGACCCAGGGAACCAACCTGCATCTCAAGTTTCCTGCATTGGCCGGGAGGTTCTCTGTCACTTGCGCCACCCAGGAAACCCCCAGCCTACAGCAGGGACTCTCCAACCAAGAACCCAGAGCCAGCAGCAGCAGCTGTTTCTGCATTTGTTGGAAATGCACGTTTCCAGGCTCCATCTCAGAGCTATTAACTGAGAAGCTCTGGGGTCAGGGTCCCATGGTCTCTTCAACCAGCTCCTTCGAGTGACCCTGATACTCAGGAAAGTATGAGACTCAGATCCTGGAGCTTCTGCAGGCTGAGAGTGGCCACAGGGCACTCTCCGACACAGGCTGTGACTTTGCTGCCGGAGGAACAGGTGGGAGGGTCCATGTCATCTGCTGATACGCAGCTCAAAGGTCCCTCGCCACAGTGACGCACCAGCAACTCAGCTCTCAGGCACAGGGTCGCAGAAATTCCCACATGGGTCCAGAGGGGCCATGTGTAATAATTCTCACTGCAGAAGGTTAGGGATTGATCTGTGTGTCCATCACTGGTGGTATAGAAGAAGCAAAGGTTAACTCAGAAAAAAGAACACTATTGATCACCTTGTCTTATTAGGTATTAACCACCTATACTGGATAGAGGGCTAGCTCACATCGAGGAATATCAAGTAAAAATGCAGGCATGCTCAATAATACTAGTTTTGCAAGGACACGTGTAAACAAAAGGATTCAAATTAAACACCTTTGAAGGGTGCCCAGGAGCTGAGCAGTCAGTCAAGTGGGAGGGAACCACAGAGGTGAAATGATGAATGAATGAACAAGGGACGGTTAAATAACAAAAGAAGAGCCCTCTAAGGACCACTGACAATAATAGGCCACCATCTGAGCGAGCTGACCAAAGTGGGGAGGGAGACGGAGAGGGAGACGCCGCACCTTTCCCATGCCACACACACAAATTCTGTGTCAGAATCTGGATCCATTAACCACTGCCTCGTTCAAAAGCCTAGCTGTCTCCTTTTAAACGCTGCCTTGGATGAAGGAGCTTTTCAGATATGCTTGTGCTCGTTCACTGCCGCAGTATTTGGGGGCATCTGGTAAATCTGTTCTGGGTTACAGACGAAAGCAAGCCTGGCACACGATCTAATGAGAATCCCACGACCCGGTGTTGGAATGTTACCTGGTCATCTCCTGTATTAACTACATGAAACACGTGGGCAAAGGGCAGTCAGACATCCAAAGGCCCTACTGATCCAGGTGTTGGAGTCATTCTTTTCCTCTCTGACAACTAGGATCCCAACTAGGTGCCTAGGGTATCTCTAGAAAGGAGACTCTGAGACACGAAACAGCAGCTGAGTGATGGAGATCACCACGTCAAGCCACGGGCTCGTTTCTGTGCTGTAAGAATACAGTCAGTGACACACAGCATTCCAGTGCAGTGCAGACGACCCTGTTCTGGCTGCTGTGGTAAAAACTGATAACCATCGTGAAAATAATCCCTTACTTCTGGATGGCCCTTTGCAGTGGAAAAAAACAGTTTTCCTGCCCTGCCTCATTTGAACTTCACCATAGGCAAAGCGTGACTCATCATGCCTGCTTCGTGGGCTCTGAATGTGTTTAAATGCAGTCGTTACTTGAGTTTTATCTTTTGCATATTCTAAATGAGTGCACAGGAATCTCTCCCCAGCCTTAAGAAAAGGCTTTCTACTGCAGGCTGTATTTAAAAACAAAACAAACAAACAAACAATGAAATATTTCCCTTCACCTCATCTCATTTTTTACTTACTTTTTTTTTCCTCTCTGTCTCTCCCTACACATGGTGGTTTAGTCTCTCCGACGAGTTGGCTCCCTTGCCACCCCATGAACTATAGCCCCCCGGGCTCCTGCATCCATGGGATTTCCTAGGCAAGAGTACTGCAGGGGATTGCTATTTCCTTCTTCAAGGGATCTTCCCAACCCAGGAATCAAACCTGGGTCTCCTGCATTGCAGGCGGGTTCTTTACCCACTGAGCTAGGAGATATCCCCACACATATCTACCATACTGTTTATCATTACAACTAGTCGCCTTTATTTTTCCCTCTACCTGAATTACATAAAACTACTGGTGCTTGAAAACACAGGGAGACTGTGCAAGTGAGCCATCCTCATTTACTCTCCATCCCTGAGTTCTTATTAAAGGATGTAAAAACTTTGTAGCAGGTGGGGTTTTATGAGATGAATGGCTGTGATTAACATTTCACAAAGGCATTTAATTCGGCAGATCAAAAACAGAACACTCAGAACTTTGATTTGAACTGAGGTTTGCTGGGGTACACAGGACAGCTAGTTGACAATTTTCTTTTTCATTTCATCTCTTTCGAAACTGCTTGCCATCGCAAAGGCTTGTTAGAGAGCAGATGTGTTGCAAAAGTCTGCATCAAGACAAAAGGAATCTGCACTGATCCTCCTCCTGCTGACTTTCTGTGTGAGCTGGTAGAGGAGACTTAATTCATATGAGCGAGCCTTTCTGGCGTTGACTCAGCCCCTCGGCTGCATCAGACTTGCCCATCTGCCCAAGGACAGAGGCAGCCCTCAGTCGCCTGGGTTTTCCAGGGGAGGCGGTGAGAGCCCCGGAAAGGGCTGAGCTTGGAATCAGCCTCGCAGATGACTTAGTCTTGACTATCTTTTTTCTTAAACTATTTTTCTTCAATACTTAGGTTTTTAAAAGCTTTCTTAAAGGAGTGTGGTTGATTAACGATGTTACAGGTGTACAGCAAAGTAATTCAGTCATCCAGATATACGTTTCTCAGAACATACTTCCCATTTAGGTGGTTACATAATATCGAGCAGAGGCCTCTGTGCTGTGCGGCAGGTCCTTGCTGGTTGTCCGCTTTTGCAGTTGCTGCTGGTTGTACAGAAGGTCTGTGTTGGGTTCTGAGTTTAGTCACTCAGTAACTTTTGAAACTGTTTAAAACTTAAATAGTGTCCAACTCTTTGCAGCCCCATAGGCTCTTGGGTCCCTGGAATTTTCCAGGCAAGAATACTGGGGTAGGTTGCCATTCCCTACTGCAGGGGACTTTCCTGACCCAGAGATCAAACCCGCATCTCTTGGGTCTCCTGCCTTGGCTGGAAGGGTCTTCACTACCAGCACCGCCTGGGAAGCCCAGGTCCTTGGTGGTTACCCATTTTAAATATAGCAGTGTGTACATGTTAATATTTAAGTTTTAAAACAGTTTCAATCAGTTTCAATACAGCAATTGATTTGACAATCAATGTGCTGTA
This sequence comes from Madoqua kirkii, assembly GCA_006408675.1. NCBI lineage: Eukaryota > Metazoa > Chordata > Mammalia > Artiodactyla > Bovidae > Madoqua > Madoqua kirkii. The sequence continues at coordinate 707 of SJYC01129967.1, read as the reverse complement.
TTTAATATGATTGTTATATTTTTTCCTTCTGTAAAATAAAAAACTCCTTAAACTGAAGGTATGTTTTTAAATAATGATCCATTAAAATAAGAAAAAATTGGCAGCTCTAGTCTTATTATGAGGAGTTAAGACAGAAATCATCTTTTGTTTTGTTCCCCCCCCCCAGTGATAACATCCTTTATCAACTGTGCTGGATCATTTTATTATGTCTTTAGGGGGGACTAGACCTCAAAAGTGGCTTCTATGCTAATTGTGATCAGATTTGTGAATGGCTTAATTATCATCTTTGCCCAAAATGTTTTGATCTTCCTTTCAGGGACTTTAAATCTTCCTGATAAAGAGACCTGATAAAGTCAACTACAATGAAAAATTAAAAACAACTGTATATTACCCAAGTTTCTAATTTTTGTGCTCATAAGCTAAATACTGGGCTTCCTAGCTGGCACTAATGGGAAAGAACCCATCTTTCAACGTGGGAGACGAGAGAGATGTAGGTTCGATCCTTGAGTCAGGAAGATCCCCTGGAAGGGGGCATGGCAACCCACTCCAGTATTCCTGCCTGGAGAATCCCACGGACAGGGGTGCTTGGCAGGCTACAGTCCACAGGGTCACACAGAGCAGGACACGACTGAAGTGACTTAACACACCATACGCAGCACAAGCTAAGCAGAACACAAAAACCCACGGGAAAACCGTTAACAGGTAAA
>SJYC01129962.1:0-12980 GCA_006408675.1 Madoqua kirkii | reverse complement strand
GCATGGTAGCAGAAATTAGAAGTTGTATTCATTCATTTCTCAGCCCCTGTGTATAGTACAGTAATATTTTCCATAGCTGTGGAGATGAGTTATTGGCATCAGTAATGATAATAAATAGTGATTGTAGGTTATTAAACAGCAATTAATTGATGGTCTATATTTTGAAGTATTAAAAAATTAAGATGAAAATAAGTAGGAGATGAGGGTAATGAAAAACTAGTTTGATATTTAAGTCATTTTCATAAAAGCTATTAAACATACATTTGAAAAGTTACTGTTTGATATATAATCAAAACGTTTTAAATATAGACTCACAATTCACAGACACTTTTAGACAACTTCTTCAATAGTACTTGTTGGATGGTGTTTATTTCATCTCCGTTCTGATTTTCTTTTTGCTTAGTGTTTAAATGTGCTCTACTGTTTTAAGCAAAGTAAGGACTGTGTATCTCTTTTGCACTTTGGAAAATAGTTCTGCATAACTTTTTACTGTCAGTGTAGAGGGTTGTGGGCTTCCCCAGTGGCTCAATGGTAAAGAATCCAACTGCAATGCAGGAGCCGCAGAAGACATGGGTTTGATCCCTGAGTTGCGAAGATACCCTGGAGGAGGGCACAGCAACCCACTCCAGTATTCTTGCCTGGAGAATCTGATGGACAAAGGAGCCTGGTGGGCTACAATCCATAGGGTTTCAAAGAGTAAGCTATGACTGAAGCCACATAGCACACACACACACATGGAGAGGTCTAATAAATAAATTTGAACATTGCTTTTGTATTTTAATTTAGATTGAGCTAAATACTCAATAAACTCTTCAGTTTGTTAACAGAATAAGCATCAGTGATTTTATTTTTTCTTAAAAAATGATTAGAAATTTAGCCAGTGATATACAAGCTGTATTCACATGTGAAAGCTATGCAATATAGTCCCAATTATCTGACTGCTGATTTTCATGGTTGATGTCAATTTACTGGATTGGTCAGATTGAGATAAGTAATCTGCTAAGAAGAGAGATGATGTCAACATCCAAAGGACCATATTTGAGAGATGACCTGAGGCTGATGATACCATGTGCCTTGACTGTTTTCCTGGTCATGAGGCAAATGATGTTTTGTCGCAATTTCATGTAAAATTCAGTCTTGTAAATGGAATATGGGTTTTAAATAAGTTGTTGATTAATGAATCAGGAATGAGTGGTGAGGTGAAGCTAAAAAAAATACAGATTGCTACCTAAAGTTACAGATTGTCACTCATTCTCTATTCACGTGTGTATGGAAATTTGGTTCACATCTCTATATCATTTTTTTCTGACTCAGTTTATCCATCAGAAAAACGAATATCACAAGCCAAATAATTTTATATGAAATAGTTGATCATTTATATCATAAATATGAATCTAAATGACACCTTAAATATGCAGAATGGAACATAGCACATTGCTTCAAAGGAAATAAATTTATAAATACATGTGGCTACATTTGTGAAATTGCCCATTTTATGGTACTCTTTTGTACTTACTATTGAGGCATATCACATTTTTGCAACTTTGACAAGCCCAGGAATGACCTTGTGCAATTTAGCTGTCTTTGTATTTTAGCATACATTATTTTGAAGTCAATGCAAATCTAGTTCCATTGCACATTAACCACGGTATATTTTGCATTTTTCCAAAATGATGTAGCTGAACAAAATAGGCTAGCATTCTAGATGTTCCAAATATAGTTTATACCTAATTTAAACTTGATAGAAGCTATAGCCTAAATGATGCCATGCATTTTCTGCTATTTGGTATGTCTATATCAGAATTCCTGGCAATTATAGAAACTATAGTTAAGATGCATGAGTGCATCTGTGTGTCTGTTTGTATACATAAACTGTCATAATCTATTTCACAAGTTAAAAATAAGTAGAACTGTCATAATCTATTTTAAAGGTTAAAAATAAGTAAAAACTGATGGCTGGTCTGGGTATTGTAGAAGTTAGAATTTTAAGATGTACCCCTTCCCACCAAGATTCCTGGACCCTGATATATATACATCTTCTCCCATGTACTCAATCAAACATCAACTTTGTTATGAAATAATTTTGCAGTTACAATTAAAGCCCCTGATTAATTGACCTTAAGATAGGAAGAATATTAGTGTGAGCTTGACTAAGTCCGTTGATACTTTAAGTCTGATCTTAGAGTTGCGAGACAGAGAGGGGTGGGCCTAAGATGGCAGAGGAATAGGATGGGAAGACCACTTTCTTCCCCACAAATTCATAAAAAGAACACTTGAACACTGAAATAATTCCACAAAACAACTTCTGAACCCTGGCTGAGGACACCAGTCACCCAGAAAGTCAGCCCACTGTCTTTGAAAGGAGGTAGGGCAAAATATAAAAGATAAAAAGAGAGACAAAAGAGTGAGGGATGGAGATCCGTCCAGGGGAGAGAGTCGTGAAAGAGGAAAAGTTTCCAAACATCAGGAAACCCTCTCACTGGCGGGTCTGTGGGGAGTTTTGGAATCTTAGAAGACAACATAACAGGGAGGAAAAAATAAATAAATAAACCCCACAGATTACACCCCTAATCGTAACTCTCAGAGGAGAAGTAGCCCAGATGCTCTCATTTACCATCAGCAAGCAGGGGCTGAACAGGGAGGCACAGACTGCATTGAGGACAGTCTGAGGGAGCTGACTTTAGAGAGCAACCTAAACTGCTGGAAAGCCAGAGAAAGAAAGAAAAAAAAAAAAGAGAGAGAGAGAGGAACTTTGCTGCAAAAAGCTCTAACCTAAGGCACTGCCTGGCCCACCCACAGAACAAAGGACTGAGCAAATACCACAGGAGAGCTAGCCAGATGCAGACTGGTCCATGCCCCACTAGAGGCAGACAGGCAGCCAGAGCTGGAAGGCCAGGGGGCAATCTTGGTGCCATAGACTGCGTCCTCTACCTGGTGAGAGTGCGCTCACCAAGCACGTGGTCACCTGATATACTCGGAATTAGGAAGAGAAAAAACACAGGCCCAACCACATCTGTGCCTTTGGGGAGTACCCGAGAATCTGAACTTGAGGGCTTAGACCTGGGAAGTGCATGCAACCCAGGGGCCACTTTAGGCAGTTCTCCTGCAGAGCAACCTAGACTCTGAGAAATGTAGACCGGGAAAGCACACATGTTGTTAGTGGCTCAGACACTGCGAGCACTCCCTACACATGCCAGTGACATTTGTTTGCACTGTTCCTGCCTCCCCACAACACAACTGACAAGTGAGCCTAAATAAGTGACCATGTTCACCCCATTGTGTCAGGGAAGAAAGTAGACACTGAAGACACTTGAAAACAGAAGAAACCAAAATAAACAGAAGGAACAGCTTTGGACACATATTAATCAAATTAATGAAGATAAAAAACAAAGAACAAATATTAAAAGCAGCAGCAAAAAACAAACAAACAAACAAAACAAATAAATCACAGGGGCATTCCCATAAGCATAACAGCTGATCTTTCAATAAAAACTCTTCAAGCCAGAAGGGAATGGCAAGACATACTTAAAGTGATGAAAGAGAAAAACCTACAACCCAGAGTACTATACCCAGCAAGGATCTCATTCAAGTATGAAGGAGAAATCAAAAGCTTTACAGACAAGCAAAAGCTGAGAGAATTTAGCACCAACAAACCAGCTCTCCAACAAATGCTAAAGGATTTTCTATAGACAGGAAACACAGAAAGGGTTTATAAACACGAACCCAAAACAATAAAGTAAATGGCAATGGGATCATACATATCAATAATTACCTTAAATGTAAATGGGTTAAATGCCCCAATCAAAAGGCAAAGCCTGGTTGAACAGACACAAAAACAAGATCCATATATATGCTGCCTACAAGAAATCCACCTCAAACCTAGGGGACACATACAGACTGCAAGTGAAGGACTAGAAAAAGATATTTCATGCAAATGGAGACCAAAAGAAAGCAAGAGTAGCACTACTCATATCAGATAAAATAGAAATAGATATAAAGGCTGTGAAAAGAGACAAAGAAGGACACTACATAAAGATCAAAGGATAAATCCAAGAAGAATATAACAATTATATATGCACACAACATAGGAGCACTGCAATATGTAAGGCAAATATTAACAAGTCTGAAATGGGGAAAAAAAAACAGTAACACAATAATAGTGGGAGACACTAATACCCCACTTACACTTATTAATAGATCAACTGAATAGAAAATTAACAAAGAAACACAAACTTTAAATGATACAAGGTACTTGATAGACCTAACTTATATCTATAGGAATTTTCACCCCAAAACAATGAATTTCAACTTTTTCTCTAGTGCACAAGCAACTTTCTTCGGATAGATACATATTGGGCCAAAAATCTAGCCCTAGCAAATTCAAAAAAAATGAAATCATTCCAAGCATCTTTTCTGATCACAACGTGGTCAGATTAGACGTCAACTACAGAAAAAAAATATTAAAAATACAAACATATAAAGGCTAAACAACATGCTTCTGATAACCAACTAATACAGAAGAAATCAAAATATGCATAGAAATGAATGAAAATGAATACACAAAAATCCAAAACCTATCAGTTCAGTTCAGTTTAGTCACTCAGTCGTGTCCGACTCTCTGACCCCATGAATCGCAGCACGCCAGGCCTCCCTGTCCATCACCATCTCCCGGAGTTCACTCAGACGTACATTCATCGAGTCCGTGATGCCATCCAGCCATCTCATCCTCAGTTGTCCCCTTCTCCTCCTGCCCTCAATCCTTCCCAGCATAAGAGACTTTTCCAGTGAGTCAACTCTTCGCATGAGGTGGCCAAAGTACTGGAGTTTCAATTTAGCACCATTCCTTCCAAAGAAATCCCAGGGCTGATTTCCTTCAGAATGGACTGGTTGGATCTCCTTGCAGTCCAAGGGACTCTCAAGAGTCTTCTCCAACACCACAGTCCAAAAGCATCAATTCTTCAGTGCTCAGCCTTCTTCACAGTCCAACTCTCACATCCATACATGACTACTGGAAAAACCATAGCCTTGACTAGACGGACCTTTGTTGGCATAGTAATGTCTCTGCTTTTGAATATGCTATTTAGTTTGGTCATAACTTTTCTTCCAAGGAGAAAGTGTCTTTTAATTTCATGGCTGCAGTCACCATTTGCAGTGATTTTGGAGACCTCAAAAACAAAATCTGACACTGTTTCTACTGTTTCTCCATCTATTTCCCATGAAGTGATGGGACCGGATGCCATGATCTTCATTTTCTGAATGTTGAGCTTTAAGCCAACTTTCTCACCATTCTCTTTCACTTTAATCAAGAGGCTTTTTAGTTCCTCTTCACCTTCTGCTGTAAGGGTGGTGTCATCTGCATATCTGAGGTTATTGATATTTCTCCCTGCAATCTTGATTACAGCTTGTGTTTCTTTCAGTCCAGCGTTCTTCATGATGTACTCTGCAGAGAAGTTAAACAAGCAGGATGACAATATACAGCCTTGATATACTCCTTTTCCTATTTGAAACCAGTCCATTGTTCCATGTCCAGTTCTAACTGTTGCTTCCTGACCTGCATACAGATTTCTCAAGAGGCAGGTGAGGTGGTCTGGTATTCCCATCTCTTTCAGAGTTTTCCACAATTTATTGTGATCCACACAGTCAAAGGCTTTGGCATAGTCAATAAACAGAAATAGATGTGTTTTTTTGGAACTCTCTTGCTTTTTCCATGATCCAGTGGATATGTGACTCAGTAAAAGCAGTGCTAAGAGGAAGATTCATAGCAATACAAGCCTACCTCAAGAAACAAGAGAGAAATTAAATAAACAACCTGACTCTATACCTAAAACAACTAGAAATGAAAAAAATGAAGCTCCCCGGGTTAGTAGAAGGAAAGAAATCATAAAGATTAGGGCAGAAATAAATGAAAAAGAAACAAAGGAGACCATAGCAAAAATCAGCAAAGCTGAAAGCTGTTTTTTTTTTTTTTTGAAGAAGATAAATAAAGTAGACAAATCATTAGCTTGATTCATCAAGAAAAAAGGGGAAGAATCAAATCAACAAAATTAGAAATAAAAATGGAGAAATTACAACAGACAACACCGAAATGCAAAGGATCATAAGAGACTACTATCAACAACTATATGCCAATAAAATGGACAACTTGGAAGAAGTTGACAAATTCTTAGAAAAGGATAACTTTCCAAAATGGAACCAGGAAGATGTAGAAAATCTTAACAGACCCATCACAAGCACTGAAACTGAAACTGTAATCAGAAATCTTCCCAGCAGTCAAAAGCCCAGGACCAGACAGCTTCACAGCTGAATTCTACAAAAAATTTAGAGAAGAGCTATCACTTATCCTATTCAAACTCTTCAAGAAAATTGCAGAGGAAGGTAAATTTCCATACTTATTCTATGAGGCCACAATCACCCTAATACCAAAACCAGACAATGATGCCATACACACACACACACACAGACACACACACACACACAGACACACACACACAAAGAAATCTACAGGCTAATATCACTGATGAACAAACATAGATGCAGACATCCTTAAAAAAAATTCTTGCAAACAGAATCCAACTACATATTAAAAAGATCATACATCATGACCAAGTGGGCTTTATCCCAGGGATGCAAGGATTCTTCAGTATCTGCAAATCAATCAATGTAATACACTACATGAACAAACTGAAAGATAAAAACCATACGATTATCTCAATAGATGCAGAGAAAGCCTTTGACAAAATTCAACATCCATTTATGATAAAAACCCTCCAGACAAGAAGACTCTTGAGAGTCCCTTGGACTGCAAGGAGATCCAACCAGTCCTGTCTAAAGGAGATCAGCCCTGGGTGTTCTTTGAAAGGAATGGTGCTAAATTGAAACTCCAGTACTTTGGCCACCTCATGCAAAGGGTTGACTCATTGGAAAAGACTCTGATGCTGGGAAGGACGAGGGGCAGGAGGAGAAGAGGACAACAGAGGATGAGATGGCTGCATGGCATCACCAACTTGATGGGTGTGAGTTTGAGTGAACTCTGGGTGTTGCTGGTGGACAGGGAGGCCTGGCGTGCTGTGATTCATGGGGTTGCAGAGAGTCGGACATGACTGAACGACTGAAATGAACTGAACTGAACTGAACTGAAGCAATAATTCAGTGAGGTGCTACTTTATACACAGTAAAATGCACAAGGATTAAAATTAGACCTTAATGACTTTTTGTGTGTGTGTTACCTTTTGTGTATGTGGCCACATCCCAGATCAAGGCATAGAATTTTTTTACCCCCAGAAAATCCACTTATACTCCTTCCCGGTCAATTCCTACTCCCTGATAATAACCACACCAGTTCTTCCACCATATTTTAACTTTGCCTTTTCTTGAACTTCATAGAATGGAATTATACCTATGCATTCCTGGCTTCTTTTGTTCAATATGTTTTTGAGATTAATCCATGTTGTTGCATGATCAGGGGTTAATTCTTCTTCTTCTTCTTCTTTTTTTTTTTTTGGCTGAGTAGTAATTCATAGTATCTATGTAACTGTTTTTTTTTTTTTTCCCTTGTGTGAATGGATTCTTGTGTTATTTCCAATGTTTGGTTATTACGAATAAAACAATAATGAACTTTTTCACTTAAAAAAAACCCCTCCAAACAGAAGGCATAGAAGTAACATACCTCAAAATAATAAAAACCATGTATGATAAATACACAGAAAAAAACAGTATCCTCAGTGGTGAAAAATTGAAAGCATTTCCCCTAAAGTCAGGAAAAAAACAAGAATGCCCACTCTCTACACTAGTATTCAACATAGTTTTGGAAGTTTTTGCCACAGCAATCAGATAAAAAATAAATAAGTAAATAAATAAAAGGAATCCAGATTGGAAAAGAAGAGTAAAACTCTCACTGTTTGCAGATGACATGATCCACTATGTAGAAATCCCTAAAGACTCCACCAGAAAATTGCTAGAGCTAATCAATTAATATAGTAAAGTTGCAGGATAGAAAATAAACACACAGAAATTTCTTGCATTCTTATACACTAACAATGACAAAAGAGAAAGAGAAATTAAGGAAACAATTCCATTCACCATTGCGATGAAAATAATAAAATACTTAGGAATAAGTCTACCTAAAGAAACATAAGACCTATATATTGAAAACTATAAAACACTGGTGAAAGAAATTAAAGAGGAAACAAATAGATGGAGAAATATACCGTGTTTGTGAATCGGAAGAATCAATATAGTGAAAATGAGTATACTACCCAGAGGAATCTATAGATTCAATGCAATCCTTATCAAGCGACCAATGATATTTTTCTAAGAACTAGAACAAATAATTTCACGATTTGTATGGAAATACAAAAAACCTCAAAGAGGCAAAGAAATCTTGAGAAAGAAGCATGGACCTGGAAGAATCAACCTGCCTGACTTCAGTCTCTACTACAAAGCCACAGTCATCAAGACAGTATGGTCTTGGCACAGACAGAAATATAGATCAATGGAACAAAATAGAAAGCCCAGAAATAAATCCACACACCTATGGACACCTTGTCTTTGACTAAGGAGGCAAGAATATACAATGGAGAAAAGACAATCTCTTTAACAAGTGGTGCTGGGAAAGTTGGTCAGCCACTTGTAAAAGAATGAAACTAGAACACTTTCTAACACCTTACACAAAAATAAACTCAAAGTGGATTAAAGATCTAGATATAAGACCATAAACTATAAAACTTTTAGCAGAAAACATAGGCAAAACTCTCTCTGACATAAATCACAGCACGATCATCTATGACCCACTTCCCAGAATATTGGAAATAAAAGAAAAATAAACAAATGAGGCCTGATTAAACTTAAAAGCTTCTGCACAATGAAGGAAACTCTAAGCAAGGTGAAAAAGACAGCCTTCAGAATGGGAGAAAATAAGACCAAATGAAACAACTGACAATGAGTTAATCTCAAAAATATATAAGCAACTCCTGCAGCTCAATTCCAGGAAAATAAATGACCCAATAAAAAATGGGCCAAAGAACTAAATAGACATTTCTCCAAAGAAGACATACAGATGGCTAAGAAATACATGAAAAGATGCTCAACATCACTCATTAGATAAATGCAAATCAAGACCACAATGAGGTGCAATTGCTCTCTGATCAGAATGCTTGCTATCCAAAAGTCTACAAATAATAAATGCTGGAGAGGGTACGGAAAAAAGGGAACCATCTTATACTGTTGTTAGGAATGCCAACTAGTACAGCCACTATGGAGAACAGTGTGGAGAGTCCTTAAAAAACTGGAAATAGAACTGTCATATGACCCAGCAATCCCACTGCTGGGAATACACACCAAGGAAACCAGAACTGAAAGAGACACATGTACCTCAGTGTTGTACTGTAAACAGCAGCACTGTTTACAATAGCCAGGACATGGAAACAACCTAGATGTCCTTTGGTAGATGAATGGATAAGAAAGCTGTGGTACATATACATAATGGAATATTACTCAGCTATTGAAACGAATGCATTTGAATTAGTTCTAATGAGGTGGATGAAACCGGAGCCTATTAAACAGAGTGAAGTAAGTCAGAAAGAAAAACAACAATACAGTGTAGTGCTGCTGCTGCTAAGTTACTTCAGTCATGTCCGATTCTGTGTGACCCCATAGATAGCAGCCAACTAGGCTCCTCTGTCCCTGGGATTCTTCAGGCAAGAATACTGGAGTGGGTTGCCATTTCCTTGTCCAATGCATGAAAGTGAAAAGTGAAGGTGAAGTCACTCAGTCGTGTCAGACTCTTTGCGACCCCATGGACTGCAGCCTACCAGGCTCCTTCATCCATGGGATTTTCCAGGCAAGATACTGGAGTGGGGTGCCATTGCCTTCTCTGCCAATACAGTATACTAATGTATATATATGGAATTCAGAATGATGGTAATGATGACCCTATATGCTAGACAGCCAAAGAAACACAGATATAAAGAAAAGTGTTTTGGACTCTGTGGGAGAAGGAGAGGGTGGAGTGATTTGAGAGGGTAGTGTTGAAATGTGTATATTATCATATGTGAATCGGATCGCTGGTCCAGGTTCAATGCATGAAACAGGGTGCTCAGGGCTGGTGCACTGGGATGACCCTGAGGAATGGGATGGGGAGGGAGGTGGGACAGAGTTTCAGGATGGTGAACACATATACACCCATTGCTGATTCATGTCAATGTATGGCAAAAACCACTACAATATTGTAAAACAATTAGCCTCCAATTAAAATAAATAAATAAATTTTTAAAAAAGAAGTGAGAAATGGAAGAAGTCAGAGATCCACCAGGTGGATTCAACACAAGAAAAGTGTATATCACAGGTTTGAAAATGGAGACAGAGGATGTGGGTGGCTTCTAAGACCTAAGAATGGCTTCTGAATGACAGCCAGCAAGAAAACAGGGACCTCAGTCATACAACCAGTGAATTTTTCCAATATATAATGAATTTGGGAGAGAATTCAAAGCCTCAAATGATATTATAGCACCAGTCCACCCCTCATTTCAGTCTTAATGAGACTGAATAGAGGACATGGCTAGTCCATCCTCAGGCTCCTGATCCAGTGATACTGTGAGAGGATAAGTCTATATTACTTTAAGCTGATAAGTTTATGGTAATTTTCTATACAGAAATTAAAAACTAGCACATGCAATTTTATCTTTGTCTTCATATCTCAACCTAGGTCTTCTCTCAGGGGCAGTGACTGTAATTACTCTTGTGTAAAGGTCTAAGTCTTTATTATTTGAAATTCCCTGTATTTTTCTCCAACATACTTTTCCATCCTTACTTTCCACTATAAGTTTGTAGTCACCTTCTTCTCTGAGTATATTCTTCCCTGTATATTATACTTCTCTACCAATGATTTTATTTCATCTTCTACTTAGAAGTCCATCTCACATTCCTTCAATATTTCTGGCCTCAGACTTAACCATCATTCAAAGTTCAACTCCAACACCACCTCTTTCTTAAAACTGTCATTGACTTACTGCAGTTTTCTCAATCTGTCCCTTCTTTGTACATCTAGAGAAGTACCCTAAGGCTCTCGTGAGCTTCTTTTCTTCTTCACTGTGTTCTAGTTGCACAGACATTTGATCTTACAAGGAAGAGATGCCACTGTAGCATATATATTGCCTTATTTACAGGAGGTGACTTGGATGTATGGATTGATTGATGGATGGGTAGTTGGTAGATTCATGAGTTAGTGAATACCAAGAACTGACCTTTACTATCCTAATATTCTATCTACTCCACCTTCTCTAACACATTTATATATTCTTCTCTCTTTCTTGGTTACTTAATTTTTCATCACCCCCATCCTCCACACTCTTGCTGAATCAGACTTTCTTGCTGTCATACCCATAAGTAATAAAATTGAAAACACGTTGCATGAGAAATTATGCTAGCCTAAAATTTCATTGCTCCGATTTGGCCTCTGGGAATTATTTGGTGCATGAGAGATAACTGTATGTTTATTTAATTGCTAACATAACTCTAAAAAGGACTTCCAGCTCATTGTTTCCTATATGTACATATATAAAAATAAATATATACAAATATGTGTGTGAATGTATGAAGGCAAAGGTGCTTTGGTGACTAATCAGACAAGACATTTGTATTATTAGCTAAGGTGTATAGAAAAACATGTGTCATCTGGGCCTGAAAAAAGACAATTACGAAAATTATTTTCAGCTATCATAATTTTACTAGAAACATGTAAGCAAGTGGAAGTACATAAAGTTGAATAATGCTATAAGCAACTTACAAAGATAATTATTGTTATTACCTATCCAGCAGAAGTAAGAGGATATTTTATATCAACTATTGTTATAATGGATAGTTTGGTGAGTAATCCAAATGAAACCTCTTGGTGTTGCTCACAATTGTGTGGCCATCATACACAATTCTTTGTAGAGTGTCAATTGTTTATAACACTAAATTATAGATTTCAATAAATTAATGATTCACTTAACTGTGTTAGTATTCCCCATGTGTTTTGTAAAAATAGTTGTGCCTGTTGAATGACACAGTGACAACTGCATGTAAAGAGATTCTTCTCTAAATAAAATCACTTAAACGTGTTTCATATCTTTCTAGTTCTCTCTTGGTTAATGCTGTGCCTTTCTCTGCCTCCTTTTACCATCACTGCCCTCCATCAGCTTATGTTTCTGTTTCTGAATATGAGATCTATAAGATGATGAGAAGCAGAATTAAAGTCACTGATTATTGAGCAGTTACTATGCGTGATCTAAATACATGTGTGTGTTCATGTGTATACAGAGACATACATATAATTATTTAATCCCCCAAACCAATTCAGACAACAACATAGGAACTCAGCAAATATTTTTTAAGTAATAAAGATTTTAGCTAATAAAATCATAGGAAATATCAATTGGAGTGGGAAAGAACACAAAGAGGCAGAGAACCATCAAGAAAAATTTGAAGAATCTGAAACTCTGAAATTTTTACCACCTAAGCTATGAAACAGAGCTGTAAGTCAAAACAAAATCTTGCCAGCCCCAAATTATATATATTCACTCATGGTTCTACAGCAATTGCTTCTTCCACAGAAAAGTCAGTGGCCACTACTCATTATCATTAATTCAAATTATTCCTAAAGATTACCTATTTCTTTTTCTTTCTTTTATATTTGTTTTTCAATATTTATGTTGCCAATTGATGTTTTCTGTGCTCATCTTTACTATTCTCCAATCCAAAATAGTTATTCAGTGATGAACTTGTGCCAAAGAAGATACTATCATTGAGGAAATAAATATAACCCCTTACCTTCATGCAGCTTATGATCTAGTTGGAGCAAATAGACAATAAATAAATAAAACACTTACTGTGGCAGGTGATGACAGAGGTATAAAGGCAAATACAACAAAGGAGGAGGAATGGCAATGCAGCAAGGGCTTTGTTCAAAGAAGGTCCTGAGGTAATGGAAAATAATTAGAGAG